>CAUYLG010008573.1:0-18119 GCA_963573385.1 Cacajao melanocephalus | reverse complement strand
GCCTTGTTCTCTTGCTGATGAGGAGCTGTGATCCCCTGTAGGAGGAGAGGCATTCTGATTTCGGGTGTTCTCAGCCTTTTTGCACTGGTTTCTTCCCATTTTTGTGGATTTATCCACCTGTCATCTTTGTAATTGCCAACTTTCAGATTGAGTCTGAGTGGACGTCCGGCTTGTTGGTGATGAAGTTTTTTCTGTTTCTTAGTTTTCCTTCGGCAGACACCCTTTCCCTGCAGAGCTAGGCTTTCCCGGGTTCAGCTGTGCTTACTGTGAAACTCTCAGTCCTCAGCACTTCCAATTGCTGTTCTTGTGGGGATGGGACCAGCCAAGCCCGACTCAAAGGGCACCCAGTCGCATATACTCTGCACTGAGAAGTGCTGCGCCATGCTGGGGCGCCAGCAAAACAGCTGCACCAGCCAAAAGAGTCGCGCTGGTGACCCGTGTGGCTCCTCCACTGGGTAGCTCCCAGTTTGTGGGCAACAGAAATTCGTCTGAAATTGCGGTGTCCACACGCTCTCTGCGCTTTCATTGGGAGCTACAATCCTGAGCTGTTGTTAATCGGCCATCTTGGATCTCTCTCAAAAAACACATTTCTAATAGTCATGAGTGAAGGGGATACTTTAAAAACTACAAATATTTGCCTTTTCTTTAACAATGATCTTTGAAAATGTTAATGATACAAAATAGTAAATATTTAAAGAAAAATGTGGGCTTGTTGACATTTGAATGGCATGTGAAGATCATATAGAAACACAATAATAATTCAAGGAAGCCATTTAAAATTTGATATTTATTATTATTTTATCAAGGGATTGGTAATTGAGGAGTTTCTGGTTGTTTTATCCCATGGCATCCTTAGCATAAGAGGCCATTCCTTTTTGCCTTAGAAATTAACCAAGATAAACTGGTTATACAGATATAAGGAAAGTAACCACCCATTGTCAATAAAGAAAGCTATTAGGCTATCTTTTACATCCCAGAGATTGGGTTATGAAGAATATTTTAAAATAAATACATCAGGCATATCATTAGCCAGAGAGCATCTTTGAAGAGCAGTGATTTCCTGGAAAGGAAATTAAAATGTTGGTACCCCATACATGAAGGTATGTAAATTTAAGTAACCGCAATTTTAGAGAAATGAATTGAAAGCTATTGCAATTTCAGTGTGCTTTTAGAAAGACAACAGAGGGAACGATTTCCACACTTGGAATTAATTTCTTAAAGAATAGGATCTTGATATGTGGCTGATGTTAGGCCCTCCTGACCCAGCAACCTGAAGACCCACTGTGAAGAGCAGCCGCCAAAGGAACTAGGGAAATCCTACAGTGTGATCAGTTTTTCTGCTGCAGGTAAGCAAAGAGAATCCCTTTGCACTGAATAGGCCACTGAGCTACATTACTGCTTATTAATTCCTCATCATTTCTGCCTCCTTTTATGTTCTCCTTGAATGTCTAGGTTTGTGGGGCTAAGAACTTTATTTCCCACAATTCCTAGCAGGAAGAATCTGGGCTCTCTTCCACCAGAGAGACTTATTCATGGAAGATTTGGTTTCACAAGGGTCTTTGCACTTGTCCTGAAAACTGCTAGCCTTGGTGTTACAGCATGGTGACCTTTAGCAGTAGTTTCCTGGGGGTTTTAAAACTTCCTGATGAGGGTTTTGTTAAGTACAATTATTTCCTATAGCAAACCACTTCCTGCTTAAAATACCTAGGTGACTTTTTGTTTGTTGTCTGATTTTAGAGCTCTTGGTCTCCTTGAATTTGTTTAACCCTGGAAAGAATTACACTTTGGGGAATGGAACAATAGGGTCTTAAGAGTTGCATTCTCTTATTCCAAATAGTGAAACATGAAGAATGAAACAACATTGGCAAGAAATTTGTTGGGTAGACAGAGAAAAAAAGAGTGAAAGAAATTATACTCAGTAAGAAGTAATCTAAGACTTAAGAAACAAGCCGTAATAGGAAAGACATGCAAGCCAAAAAATAAAGAGAACAGGAAAAAGGATTTTGAATTTTTTAAAGAGAATCATCAGGGTAATAAAAAGAATCAATAAAAATTAATAAGAAACATAGAAAAGGGGAGAAATAAAAAATAAAATGGGGCCAGGTACAGTGGCTCACGCCTGTAATCCCAGCACTTTGGGAGGCCGAGGCGGGTGGATCACGAGGTCAGGAGTTTGAGACCAGTCTGACCAACATGATGAAACCTGGTCTCTACTAAAAATACAAAAATTAGCTGATCATGGGAGTATGTGCCTGTAATCTCAGCTACCCAGGAGGCTGAGGCTGGAGAATCACTTGAACCTGGGAGGTAGAGGTTGTAGTGAGCTGTGATTGCACCACTGCGCTCCAGCCTGGGTGACAGAGTGAGACTCCACTTCAAAAAATAAAAATAAAGTAAAAAATAAAATGGAATAAAAAAGAATAAATGTGGCCCCCTGGAATTTTAGGAGCATATATATAGATAGATATATATAGATGTGTATATATATATATATATATATAGAGAGAGAGAGAGAGAGAGAGAGATGTGTGTGTGTGTGTGTGTATATATATATATAAAGATCTACAATCACACAAAATAATACACATCCCGAGGAAACCTATGCAGACACAAGAGACTAACATCCATGGCTATTTTGAATATTTTCTTAATATACATAGTTTTAGAAACATCAGAGTAAATCGATCATATGGTTTGGATATTTGTTTCACCCAAATCTCATGTTAAAATATAGTCCCCAGAGTTGGAGATGGGGCCTAGTGGGAGGTGTTTGGGTCATGGGCACAGATCCTTCATGTCTTGGTGCTGTCCTTATAATAGTGAATGATTTCTCCCAATATATGGTTCTTTAAAAGTGTGGCATTTCCCTGCTCTCTCTTTTGTTCCTGCCCTTGCCATGTGATAAGCTGCTCCACCCTCTTTGCCTTCTGCTGTGGCTATAAGCCTCCTGAGGCCTTATCAGAAGTCATCCAAGCAGAGACCAGCACCATGCTTCCTATACAGCCTGCAGAACTGTGAGCCAATTAAACCTCTTTTCTTTATAATTTACCAGCCTCCATATTTCGTCATGGCAACACAAGAACAGACTAACAGAAAATTGGCGCTGTGGACTGGGGCATTGCTCTAAAGGTGCCTGAAATTATAGAAGCAACTTTAGAACCTGGTAATAGGCAGAGGCTGGAAAAGTTTGGAGGACTCAGAAGAAGACAGGAAGATGTGGGAAAGTTTGGAACTTCTTAGAGACTGGTTAAATTGTTGTGATCAAAATGCTGATAGTGATATGAACAGAGAAGTCCAGGCTGAAGAGATATGAAATGGAAATGAAGAACTTATTAGAAACTTGAGTAAAGGTTACTCATGTTATGCCTTAGCAAAGAGCTTGGCTGCTTTCTGTTCATGCCTTAGGGATCTATGGAAGTTTCAACTTAAGAATGATGACTTGGGGCATCTGGTGGAAGAAATTTCTAAGCAGTGAAGCATTCAAGATGTGGCCTGGCTGCTTCTACCAGCCTATATTCAGCTACAGGAGCAAAGAAATGACTTAAAGTTGTAATTTATATTTAAAAGAGAAGCAAAGCATAAAAGTTTAGAAAATTGGCAGCTTGGCCAAGTGGTAGAGAAAAAAAAGCATTATCAGTAGGGATATTTGCATAATGAAAAGGGAGGCAAGTGCTAATAGCCAAGACAATGAAAAAGAGGCCCTGAAGGCATTTCAGAGATCTAAGAGGCAGCCCTTCCCATCACAAGCCCAGAGGCCTAAGAGGAAAGAATGGCTTCAGGGGCCAGACCCGGAGCCTACTGCCCTGTGCAACCTTGGGACACTGCTCCTCACATCTGCTTCAGCTGCAGCCTCAGTTCAAAGGGCCCCAGGTACAGTTTTAGCGGCAGCTTCAGAGAGCACAAGCCATTTACTTTGGTGTCTTCCATGTGGTTTTAAGCCTGTGAGTACACAGAAAGTGAGTAAAGAAGGCTTGGCAGCCTCAGCCTAGATTTCAGAGTATTTCTGAGAAAGCGTGAGTGCCCAGGCAGAAACATGCTGCAAGGGTAGAACCCTCACAGAGAACTCTAGGGCAGTACCAAGTTGAAATGTAGGATTGGAGGTCCCACACAGACTCCCCACTGGGGCATGCCGAGTGTAGTTGTGGGAAGGGGGCTATCACCTTCCAGATCCCAGAATATAGATCCACCAGCGCTTTGCAATCTCAGCATGGAAAAGCCAAAGAGGCAGAGCTGCCCAAGGCCTCAGAAGCCTACCCCTTGCACCAGTGTGCCCAGGATGTGGTACATGAAGTTAAAAGAGATTATTTTGGACACTTAAGATTTAATGACTGATCCAGGTATGGTAGCTCATGCCTGTAATTCCAGCAGTTTGGGAGGCTGAGGCAGGAAGATTGCATGTAGTTGAGAGAGGTGAACAAAAAGGAGGAGTGAGAGACCAGCCTGGGCAACATAGTGAAACCCTATCGGTACAAAAAATGCAAAAATTAGCCAGGTGTCTAATTTAATTAGCACATGTCTGTAGTTCCAGCTACTAGGGAGGCTGAGGTGAGGGGGTCATTTGAGCCCAGGAGGTTGAGGCTGCAGTGAGCCATGATAACACGCTGCACTATAGCCCAAGTAACAGAACAAGACCCTGTCTCAAAAAAAAAAAAAAGATTTAATGATTGCCCTGCTTGGTTTCAGACTTGTTAGGGACCTGTTGCTCCTTTACTTTGGCCCATTTCTCCCTTTTGGAATGAGAATGTTTACCCAGTGTACCCCATTGAATCTTGAAAGTAAATAAAGTGGGCTTGATTTCATAGGCTCATAGGTAGAAGTAACTCATCTCCAGATGAGACTTTGAACTTGGACTTGGGACTTTTGGGTTAATGTTGGCATGAGTTAAGACTTTGGGGGACTATTAGGAAGGCATGAGCAAATTTGGCAATGTGAGGACATAATATCTGGGGGGCAAGAGGTGAAATGATATGGTTTGGATATTTGTCCCACCTGAGTATCATGTTGAAATGTAATCCCAAACATTGAAGGTGGGGCCTGGTGGGAGGTGTTTGGGTCATGGGGGTATATCCCTCATGGCTTGGTGCTGTCCTCGGGATAGTGAGTTCTCACAAGATCTGGTTGTTTAAAAGTTTGTGGCACCTCCCTGCTCTTCCTTTTGCTCCCGCTCTCACTGTGTGATATGCTGGCTCTCCCTTTGCCTTCCACCGTGACTGTAAGCTTCCTGAGGCCTCTTCAGAAGCTAAAAAGATGCCCAGCACCATGCTTCCTGTACATCCTGCAGAAACATGAGGTAATTAAATCTCTTCTCTTTATAAATTACCTAACCTCAGGTATTTCTTTATAGCAATGTAAGAATGGCATTGAGATTGAAGTTTCAACCAGTCTTTGCCACAAATTGTTGTAATTGTGAGACAGCGAAGGGACAGTTGCAAACTATTTTAACTTCCCATTCCATGCTGAAATTCCTCACATAACTTTTCTGACAGGTAGCACCAGACTTTAATATTTCTACTAATGAGAGTTCCTTTCATCTCAAAACACCTATTTCATGTCTCTAGCCCAGATATCTCTCCTCTCTTCTTTCCTTCTGTCTCCTTCTTTCTCTCTTCCCCCATCCCTGGTATCTTCTAATACATCTAACTAGAGCTTTCCACTCGGCTGTCTCATTGACTCATTATGACAAAAGATATTGCATGTAGTTGAGGGAGGTGAACAAAGAGGAAGAGCAGGTAAACAGGTATAAGTGGGTGAAGATGAGAGAGATTATGGGCTGAGACTTATGTGAAAAGAAAACCTGATGTGGGAGAGAAAAGAGAAAAAACACTTGCATTCGACACTAAATAAATAATATTTTGGAGTCCATGAAACTTTGGGTAGAAAATAAAAACGGTAGCAATTTTTTCCCCATGCATCTTTCTCTGCTTGCCTGTATTCCCAGCTACTTGGGGGGCAGAGGCAGGGGGATCGCTCGAGCTGGGGAGATCAAGGCTGCAGTGAGCCGTGATCATGCCACCGCACCATTGTTTTTTTGGGTAAGCGTCATGCTCCTCTCCAAGACTGGAGGAAAATGCAACCTGGACAGAACATTTTAGAATTCTGGGTCATATTTCTGCATGGCCATCTTGAGTAGGGGGAGAGGAAAGACTCAGCTGTGGTCTGGTTCAGAGTTTGCTGAGTCATACAGTGACCATGAGCTTCTCTTCCCTAAAGCTTCACATGCTACGTTACTGGAAGTGAGAAATTTGTGTGAGATTTGAACCGACTAAAATCAATTATGTGGAAGAAGTTAGAAGTTCAACAAACTTGGTAACACAGAACTTTTCTGAGAGTCTCAACATATTTATTACCATTTTTTTCAATATAAACATTGATAATGAGGGTCTCAGAATTTCTCACTTGTCTGAAATATAATGTCACAAGTGATTCCTTATAGGCTAAGTAACTCTGAAACCGAAGGCTCATGGGTATAGATTTCAGCCTCAGAATTCCTGGGCTCTCTTGCCACTTTCACAAGTAGTAAGGGGTCTTTTCCTATCCCTTCTTTCTTCTCTTCAAGAACTCTGCTGGACGCCAGACGACAGCCTGAAACAGCAGGAAAATTGCTTGGTTATACCTGTGACCTAGCATAATAGCTGCACACATTTTAGACAGCAGAAACAATGCAAGAGACACAGAGAGTAAAAATTTCTGTACATCATCACACATTTAGAGCTACCATGTTAGGGCAGGACTGTGTAACTCTTGACCCATAGTCTGGAAAATACTTGTCACAACTTGTCCAGAACATTTGTTCCTCAAAGATAGATCAACTCTTTCTTTGTGACTATGTCCTGATTCCCAAAATATCTATGCAGATAATCCCAGCCTGTATAGATTGTCCATAAATGAATGTTACCTGGACTCTAAAAGTCACCAAATGGCCCGCACTTTCATCTTACCTAACAAACAGAAAATAAATTGATATTTTCTACATCAGCTCTACTGCTTCTAGATCTAATGTTCTGTGACCTTCTTTTTAAAATCTGGAATAATGTTCTTTTCATCTTACTGAAGAAACTATGCAAAGAAAATTAATCTATTATATTGGAGCAATTGTCACCATAAGGTAGGAAAATGTCAAAAATATGTCCATATTTTAGCAACTTCCCACACTTCAGCCACATACAGAATTAGCACAAAAATCATTTGATAGTCCAAGGAACTAATTTGGAAAATATGGTCATAATAGCATAACTCGTATGCATCCGTGACTGGGAATGGGGTCGCAGGAGGCATATTCAGAATCTGAGTAGGCTTCTGTCACATACACTAACTTGCAGAAAAGTGGAAGCAGACGTGCAAGAGAGATAGGAGCCGATTCAGATTGTGAACTCTCCAAAAGGCTCTTAGTCATTTACAAGAAGCCCTGGATAATAAGCCTGGGTCTCTCCACCCATCCATGGGGGAGATACTCCTCTCACTCATTGCTGGAATGGAAAGCTTAAAAGCCACCCATTTGATCCCTTTGAAACCATCTCTCGGAGTATTGTTCTTCTGCCTGAATGGGTTCTAAGGGCAAACAAGGGTCTCAGGAACAGTATCAGGTGAGGAAGTGGTACATGAATTGAAGTGAGGAATTAAAGACATTTGTACGAACAACTGGGAGTTACAGTGACTTCATGTGAACTTTGGGGTAATACACTTAACTTTTCTAACTATAAATATCAAATTACATATTCTCATTATAAATTGTATATTCTAATTTATGCAATGGCAGTATTTGGAGAGACATTCTGATTCTCTACAATTGAAATCATCATATACTTTTATTACGGTGGGGATGTGACAACCCAAAAATGTGGTACCATTCTTCCCTTGAGTTAATAAGCAAAAATGTTCCCAAATCCAAACATGTATTTGGACAGAAGTGTATTTCACCCTGTTTTACTTATCTCAAAGCAACACAAGAACTTTTTACAGACTAGGCATTTCATTTTGTATGAGGGAAACCTGGTCAGAGTATCTATAGGACATATTCATAAAAAGGTTGTGCTGCTGTGGGTACAAAGAACCCTAGAATTTAGTGTGTTCTCTCATTATGATGTTATGAGGGAGCCAAAAAACAGCAGAAAAGGAAATTAGAGCTGACCCTGACTGGAGAGGCAAGTTCCATAATATACATAACCAGCAGGAATTATGGTTAACACACCGTCTTAATGCCACCAAAAAAAAGTGGACTTTCAGTCTCCTCAGGCTGTTTGTATGATGATCTTATACCTACAAAGTCCCTCGGCCCTTATCCTATCACAAAAGCAAATTTATAACCACTTCCTGGAGACCAGCCACCTTTCTTTTCATTGCCTAGCATGAAAAAGTGGTATCTAAGTCACTGAGTCACGTAAGAGGGAACCTCTCTAGTCGGAAGAGAAATATAACAAGTATAGACAGCAAAAGAAACTTTTCAAACAACAAGAGTTAACAAGGCTCAGAATCAAACCTCTGCCTGAAAAATATTCTCTCTAGAGAGAAGTCTCAGAGGCCTTAAGCTAAGCTTAGAGGAAAAGAGGTCGTGTGCAGACCTTGAAGAGACTGTTTCACTAAGACCAGAAGTGAACGTGGGTTTAAGCTATCTGGCACATACACTATAGAACTGACTAGAGTTGCCAGCTACGGCCAAAAGAACCCAGAGGTGAAGGGCAAAGCATACTCATCTGGCCTTCCTAGATGGTCCACCTTTATCTCACTGTTCTTTCTGGCCTCATGCACAGTGTTATGAAGAGAATACCTACATCTGATCAAGACTAAGACAAAGCATACGACATCAGAGAATATCATCTGAAAACTCTCAAATATCCCGATTCCAAACAGTGTCCAACATCTTTATACTAGGTATTACTATTGGCTCAGTCAGGGCCCAAGATATTTCCTTCTGCTCCACAAAGATACCAGGAATGGACTTCTTAGTCCAGTTTTGTTCTGTGTCCTCCAAGTATTTAAATCTTATATAAGATAAAAATTTGTAAGAACTCTAAGTCCTTAAAGTTGAGTCTTGCAGATCAGAGAATAGCAAGCATTGTTTTCTTGTTTTCCACATTCTAATAGATATCTTGCCCCCTCTTCATACGTTTATTATCTTACTATATTTCCCTGTGCCCTCAGGCCCAGCATGACACTTACGTATCTTATGTTCTGGTTTAACATTAATGAAAAGATCAAAAAAAGAATGCCAAAGAAAGCAAATACAAAAAGCACAGCAAACAAAGCATAGAGCCAAGGAATACCATCTGGGAATAAAATAGCTCCTGGTTCAACCTTTGCCATTGAGATGCAGGAGAGGACATGAAATTCTCTGCCCAGCTTTGTTGCCTCCTAGGTGATCAAAGTGATGACGTCACAACTTCAGACACAATGGGACTGGTGATGATCTGTGTGGGGATTGGCTAAGCCTCATCCATATGTGCCATGTAGGAATGATAAATCTCAGGTAGTTTCCCTTCCATCACAAGTCTATTGAGCCTAAAACACTAGATCAGCAGGGTAGACCAGGAAGAAGGTAGACTACTACACAGATATTCAGAGTAAGTATCTCACTGCACAAGAACCACCTCTGTGTACAAAGGGAAGGGCCTATTTCCCTAGACTTCTCAGCCCTAGACTCAATCTTACTCAGCAAAGTGACATCTAAGTTGAAGGAACAAGAAAAGCATATTTTCCTGAAGAAAGACTTCAAGTTTTCCCCTAGAATTCTTGGTATTCCCTGTCTTAACATGCTGATACATGTCAGGAGTATCTCAATATCTCATGTGTATTATAAAACTATCTCCTCAGAACATGTGTCAATGTTAAGGGAACAGTTTATTTTTCTATTTATTTATTTATACTTTTAAGTTTTGGGGTACATGTGCAGAACATGCAGGTTTGTTACATAGGCATACATGGGCCATGGTGGTTTGCTGCATACATCATCCCATCATCTACATTCGGTATTTCTCCTAATGCTATCCGTTCCCTTGCCCTCCACCCCCTGACAGGCACTGGTGTGTGACGTTCCCCTCCCTGTGTCCATGTGTTCTCACTATTCAACTTCCACTTATGAGTGAGAACATGCAGTGTTTGGTTTTCTGTTCCTGTGATAGTTTGCTGAGAATGATGGTTTCCAGCTTCATCCATGTCCCTGCAAAGGAAATGAACCCATTCTTGTTTATGGCTGCATAATATTCCATGGTATATATGTGCCACATTTTCTTTATCCAGTCCAGATCAGTTCAAAGTAAAAGGAAGGGAAAATATACAACATGCAAATTTTTTAAATTTTTTATATTTTTTATTGTACTTTATGTTCTGGAGTACAGGTGCAGAACATGCAGGATTGTTGCATAGGTACATACATGGCAATGTGGTTTGCTGCCTCCATCTCCCTGTCACCTATATCTGTCATTTCTCCCCGTGTTATCCCTCCCCAACCTTCCTACCCACTGCTGTCCCTCCCCTAGTTCCCCCCAACAGACCCCAGTGTGTGATGCTCCCCTACCTGTGTCCATGTGTTCTCGTTGTTCAACACCTACCTATGAGTGAGAACATGCGGTACAACATGCTAATATTAATCACCAGTAAGTTGGTGTAATTATATTAATATGAGAAAAAAGTAGACAAGACAAAGAGGGCGGTTACATAATAATAAAAGGAGAAACTTTCTTCCAGTAGTTGATCAACCAAGTGAACAACACATCAGTAGGTATATGGAATATCCAGAAGACTATTAACCACCGTGGACATAATTTCCATTTATAGAAAACTATATCCAATAAAAGCAAAAGAGGCATCCTTTTCAAGTGCATATTCAGCCAAATGAACTAGATCAGAACTAGATTTAAATGGATGGAATACTAAAAAAAAAGATAGCATTTTTTTTACATTGTTTGTCCTTAAACATCACGTATTTGCAATAGCACAAATATATTCTCTGTTTCATATTTATCAGAGAGAACATAAATATTCAAACAGAATAATCTATTCAAGTATAAAATCACCATTATTGCAATTGAAGTAAAACTCTAGTCTTTTTAGCATGGGCTGCAAGATCCTCCCTGCTTAAACCCATAGGTTCTGCATTAACATTGGCTTCTGTCCTCCTTGCTCTTCATGCTTCAGGGGCTCTCAGGTATTTCTGTGTGCTCAGCTTCTACTTGGAATAGTTTTCTGCTCTCCCAGATTGCCTGACTAATCCCATTAATCCTTCATATTACAATGTAAACATAGTTTTTTAAAAAATAATTTCACTTGGGAATTGTCTGAGTATCCTCCCACTTTTTGATGTTTTTTTTTTTTTTTCTCGTAAATTTAAGTTCCTTGTAGATTCTGGATATTAGACCTTTGTCAGATGAATAGATTGCAAAAATTTTCTTTCATTCTGTAGGTTGCCTGTTCACTCTGATGATAGTTTTCTTATGCCGTGCAGAAGATCTTTAGTGTAATTAGATCCCACTTGTCAATTTTGACTTTTGTTGCAATTGCTTTTTGGTGTTTTAGTCATGAAGTCTTTGTCCATATCTATGCCCTGAATAGTATTGCCTAGGTTTTCTTCAAGGTTTTTTTTTTTTTTTTTAATGGTTCAGGTTTTACATTTAAGTCCTTAACCTATCTTAACTTAATTTTTTTACAAGGTGTAAGGAAAGGGTCCAGTTTCTGTTTTCTGCATATGGCTAGCCAGTTTTTCCAACACCATTTGTTAAACAGGGAATCCTTTCCCCACTGCTTGTTTTTGTCACATTTGTCAAAGGTCAGATGATTGTAGAGGTGTGGTGTTATTTCTGAGGCCTCTATTCTGTTCCATTGGTCTATATATCTGTTTTGGTACCAGTACCATGCTGTTTTGGTTATCATAGCCTTTTACTGTAGTTTGAAGTCAGGTAGCATGATGCCTCCAGCTTTGCTGTTTTTGCTTAGGATTGTCTTGGCTATATTGGCTGTTTCTTGGTTCCATACAAAATTTAAAGTAGTTTTTTTCTAATACGGTGAAGAAGGTCAATGGTAGCTTGAAGGGAATATCATTAAATCTATAAATTACTTTGAGTAGTATGACCATTTTCACAATATTGATTCTTCCTATCCATGAGCATTGAATATTTTTCCATCTGTGTGTGTCCTGTCTTATTTCTTTGAGCAGTGGTTTGTAGTTCTTCTTGAAGAGGTCCTTGATGCCTTTTGTAACTTGTATTCCTAGGTGTTTTATTTTCTTTATAGCAATTGTAAATGAGAGTTCACTCATGATTTGGTTCTCTGTTTGTCTATTATTGGTGTATAGGAATGCTGGTGATTTTTGCACATTGATTTTGTATCCTGAGACTTTGCTGAAGTTGCTTATCAGCTTAAGGAGTTTTGGGGCTGAGACCATGGGGTTTTCTAACTATATAATTATGTCATCTGCAAACAGAGACAATTTGACTTCCTCTCTTCCTACTTAAATACGCTTTATATCTTTCTCTTGCCTGATTGCCCTGGCCAGAACTTCCAATATTCTGTTGAATAGGAGTGATGAGAGAGGGCATCCTTGTCTTGTGCCAGTTTTCAAAGGGAATGCTTCCAGCTTCTGCCCATTCAGTATGATATTGGCTATGGGTTTGTCATAAATAGCTCTTATTATTTTGAGATATGTTTCATCAACATCTAGTTTATTGAGAGTTTTTAGCATGAGGGGTGTTGAATTTTATCAAAGGCCTTTTCCTCATCTATTAAGAAAATCATGTGGTTTTTATTATTAGTTCTGTTTATGTGATGGCTTATGTTTATTGATTTGCATATGTTGAACCAGCCTTGCATTCCAGGGATGAAGCCAACCTGATCTTGGTGGATAAGTGTTTTGATGTGCTGCTGAATTCGGTTTGCCAGTATATAATTGAGGATTTTCACATCAACATTCATCAGGGATATTGGCCTGAAATTTTCAGAAGATATTTATGTGGCCAACAAACATATGGATAAAAGCATCATCACTGGTCATTAGAGAAATGCAAATCAAAACCGCAATAAGATACTACCTCACACTAGTTAGAATTTTGACCATTAAAGTCTGGAAACAACAGATGCTGGCAAGGATGTAGAGAATTAGGAATGCTTTTACACTGTTGGTGGGAAGGTAAATTAGTTCAACCATTGTGGAAGACAGTGTGGTGATTCCTCAAGGATCTAGAACCAGAAATACCATCTGACCCAGCAATCCATTACTGGGTATATACCCAAAGGATTATAAATCATTCTACTATAAAGACACATGCACATGTATGTTTATTGCAGCACTGTTTACAACAGCAAAGATTTGGAACCAACCCAAATGCCCATCAAAGATGGATTAAGAAAATGTGGCACATATACACCATAGAATACTATGCAGTCGTAACAAAGAATGAGTTCATGTTTTTTGCAGGGACATGGATGAAGCTTGAAACCATCATTCTCAGCAAACTAACACAAGAACAGAAAACCAAACAGTCCATATTCTCACTCATAAATGGGAGTTGAATAGCACTGGTGGGATGCAATGAATTAGAGGTGGCAGGGATCAGTTCAGGACACCCAGAAGGGCTGAGTAGGTGCAAGGGCCTGGCCAAATGTGAATCCTCCAGGGATACACTCAAGTTCACATGGATTCAAAGTTGGGTTCCAGCCTGGAAGATCAGGCTGCTGGGTGAGTTTCTTACACAGTGTGTGGGTGTGATGAAAGCACAAGTGTGGAAGGTGCTGCCAGTGAGGCTACAAAGCCAGTGAAAGATGGGATGTCATTCAATCAACCATGAGGCAGAAACTGGTTGGCAGAGGTAAGGCATGCAGGTCTTATATATTTTATGTTATTTTACTTTATACTATATGTATGTATTTAAATTCCCTTGTCCACAGAGGAGGTCTATAAAAAAATAAAATAAAATTCCCTTTTGCCTCCTAAGTAAAAGGATTAAACAGCTTTCAGTAAGTCAAAAATATAAAAGAACCACCGAAATTAGAGAATGATAGACAAATAATGAGGTCAGGTGATCGGATTGAGGGATGGATACTCATACCAAAAAGAAAAAACAGGCTTCGGTGAGTCGCAGCTGAGTCTGAAACTAGCTGTTTTTACGTACACATTAACTGAACAGTGACTGTGAGCTAAGCACTTGTCATGCCTGATCTTACTGGATTTTAAAAATAACCCAAAATGTGAGTATTATTATTATCTCCATTACTGTTTTTTTTAATCTCACAAGGAACCTAAAACTTGGCTTAGGTAACTTAGAGTTCCACAACCAGGTCATGGCAAAGCCAGGATTTGAACTTGGTTTGACTTTCGAATCTGGGCTCTAAATCATATGACATGTACTCTGAAGGCAGCAGATATTGGGAATCAAGTCAGAAGGAGACCAACATTCAGCACCAGGACATCTGTTCCCTGAAGATGCTGGGTAACAAGAGAACAGGGCAGGAAGTCTGAACAGGGAGCAAGGCCAGAGCAGGAGGAGGGTCTAAAAATCTCTCTTACCCAGGTTCTGTACTGAACATACAACTTCAGGGGCAGTATCTATGAAGGCTAGGAATAGAAAGGTAAAGGGAATCTAGAATGTGTCACACCATTCCTCCCTTGCTTGGCTGTGAGGTTTTCAGAATATATGAAGCAAATAATTAGAACAAAAGGTACCTTCCTCAGACCACCTTCATCTACTCCACATTGTGCCATAGGTTTATTTTATTTATTTTTTTGAGACAGGGTCTTGATCTGTTGCCTAGGCTGGAGTGAAGTGGCATGACGTAGGCTCACTGCAACGTCCACTGCTGAGGTTCAAGTGATTCTCATGCCTCAGGCTTCCAAATAGCTGGAATTACAGGCATGCATCACCATGCCCAGCTAATTTTTGTATTTTTAGTAGCAACGGGGTTTCGCCATGTTGCCCAAGCTGGTCTTGAGTTGGCCTCAAGTAATCCACCCACCTTGACCTCCCAAAGTGCGGGCATTACAAGCATGAGCCATCGCACCCAGCCTTAAGTCGTCCCTTCCAAAGTGGCATTGTTTAGGATAATACCCAAGGTTCACTGTCTCACAACCAGGAAAGTAAGGATGTGAACACACAAGGAGTGAGGTTAAGAGTGGAAGTTTATTAGGAGGCCGAGGCAAGGAGGCTCACGAGGTCAAGAGATCGAGACCATCCTGGCCAACATGGTGAAATGCCGTCTCTACTAAAAATACAAAAAAATCAGCTGGGCATGGTGGCGCACGCCTGTAGTCCCAGCTACTTGGGAGGCTGAGGCAGGAGAATTGCTTGAACTCGGGAGGCAGAGGTTGCAGTGAGCCGAGGTTGTGCCACTGCACTGCAGCCTGGTGCCTGGTGATGGAGTGTGACTCTGTCTCAAAAAAAAAAAAAAAAAAAAAGAGTGGTTTAATAGGTGAAAGAAAGGGAAACCCTCTCTCCTGCAGAGAGAAGGGTCCCAAGAGGGTTTTCCAGTCTGTGGCAAAATGCGGTGGGTTTTATAGATGAGCTTTAGGAGGTGGTGTTTGATTTGCATAGGCGCAAGAGATTGGTTGAGCCAGGTGTGCCATTTGCACAGGGCACAAAATACTTGTTAGGGGTAGGTGTGCCATTTGCATAGGGCGTGAAAACCTGGCCAGCCCCACTCTAATCTTTTATTATGCAGATGGGTTCTTTACCCGGCCAGTGCCATGTTGTCTGTTCCTTTACTGTACATATGGTGACGAAGAAAAGGGAAGATGGAGCCTCCATGTTGAACATACCTGGCCCACAGGTATCACTTTTCTATTGGCACAGCTGCCGCATTCACCCATACTGCTTCCAGCTTGCTCATCTATGTCTGCAGCTCAATTTTTCAGGCTGTTCTTTGTTAGAAAAGAAATGATTTGGGGGCTGCTTTTTGTTAAAAGGGAAATTCTGCCAAGGACTCCTTTACCCTCACTATCTGCCTAAATTATTTCTTTCTACCTCCTGTATCATTTCTAAGAAAAGTTTACAAGTGACAGAGTCCTTGGTGCCTAAGGATGAACACTGACGCTGTCCATGTCTGCGAAGTAATCTTAAGGAAGTGAAAGTTCACACAGCCATGAAGTAATGATGTAGTGATGAAGAATAAACAAACAAATAAAAAAAGAATAAACAAAGAAGAATAATAAGGAATAAATGAAGGCTGAGTTACTTAGAGCTGGACAAGGGCCTGGTTCACAGAAGGAAGTAAGTGGAAGGAGCCCCAGTAGCTGCCACAGGATGAAGGGGTAATTTAGGTAATTCTAACATCTAGACTGAGGGCTACAGGTTTGCATATTTTTCTCACCTCCTTGAAATATTCTCAGCACAGTTAGCAACCATGGAATAAAATAAGCTGTTAAAAGAAAAACTTCAGACAAATTAAATTTAACAGAATTTAACTGAGCAAAGAAGGATTCTCAAATCAGGCAGCACCCCTGCCCCACCAACCAGAATAGGTGTAGAGATATCCTGGTGCTGCCACATGGCTGGAGAGGATATACGGATGGAAAAAGGAAAGTGTCGTGCAGGAAATAGAAGTAAGACACAGAAGCAGCCCAACAGATTACAACTCAGTATTTGCCTTATTTAAACATGGTTTGAACAATTGGCCACCCGTGAGTGGTTGAAGCATGGCTTCTGTGATTGGCTGAGATTTGGCTATTTGTTCCAAGAGCAGTTACAGTCTGCTTACACATCCAATTAGGTTATAGTTCACTATGCATGAAGAAACCTTTAGGCCAGGGATGTCCAATCTTTTGGCTTCCTTGAGCCTCACTGGAAGAAGAATTGTCTTAGGCCACACATAAAATACACTAACGTTAATGATAACTGATGAATTTTTTTAATTGCAGAAATATCTTATAATGTTTTAAGAAAGTTTATGAATTTGTGTTGGGCCAGTTGCATTTCAAAGCCATCCTGGGCCACAGGTGATCTGTGGGTCACAGGTTGGACAAGCTTGATTTAGGCCAAATTAAAAATACTTGGCAGCTTCAGGCTAAATTCAACAAAACTGAGTTTTGTTTTTTCAACTTTGCCTCTATGTAGTACTTAAATATGCTTAGAACTCAAAATATATTATCTTAACTTTTTATCTGTATGCTACCCCCCCAACTGCCCCTAGTGTGTGATGCTCCTCTCCCTGAGTCCACATGTTCTCGTTGTTCAACACCCACCTATGAGTGAGAACATGCGGTGTTTGATTTTCTGTTCTTGTGTCAGTTTGCTGAGAATGATGGCTTCCAGATTCATCCAAGTCCCTACAAAGGACACAAACTCATCGTTTTTTATGGCTGAGTAGTATTCCATGGTGTATATGTACCACATTTTCTTTGTCCGGTCTATCACTGATGGGCATTTGGGTTGGTTCCAGGTCTTTGCTATTGTACACAGGGCTGCAATGAACATACGTGTGCATGTGTCTTTATAGTAGAACAATTTATAATCCTTTGGGTATATACCCAGTAATGGGATTGCTGGGTCAAATGGAATTTCTATTTCTAGGTCCTTGAGGAATCGCCACACTGTCTTCCACACTGGTTGAACTAATTTACACTCCCACCCACAGTGTAAAAGTGTTCCTATTTCTTCACATCCTCTCCAGCATCTGTTGTCTCCAGATTTTTTAATGATTACCATTCTAACTGGCGTGAGATGGTATCTCAAGGTGGTTTTGATTTGCATTTCTCTAATGACCAGTGATGATGAGCATTTTTTCATATGTTTGTTGGCCTCATAGATGTCTTCTTTTGAAAAGTGTCTGTTCATATCCTTTGCCCACTTTTGAATGGGGCTGTTTATCTGTTTTAGTTCTTTGTAGATTCTGGATATTAGCCCTTTGTCAGATGGGTAGATTGCAAAAAATTTTTCCCATCCTATTGGTTGCCAGTTCACTCTAATGATGGTTTCTTCTACTGTACAGAAGCTCTGAATTTTAATTAGATCCCATTTGTCTATCTTGGCTTTTATTGCCATTGCTTTTGGTGTTTTAGTCAGGAAGTCCTTGCCTATGCCTATGTCCTGGATGGTTTTGCCTACGTTTTCTTCTAGTGTTTCTTGACTTTTAAAACCTGTTGAATAGTGAACAATGGATCAGAGTTTAGTAACTAGAGTGCATTTAGTAGAAAATAAAAATGG
>CAUYLG010008571.1:0-52702 GCA_963573385.1 Cacajao melanocephalus | reverse complement strand
GCCCCCGGCGGCCGCCGCGCGGCGGCGCTCGCTGGGGGGGGGGGGGCGGCGCCCCCCCCCCCCCCCCCCCCCCCCCCCCCTGATTCCTGAGGACAGTTCCATGGGCCCTTTCTGAATTATGGAGAGAGTTAGGGAGGAGATGGGTCTGTCCTGCTATTTTTAGGTAGTCAACACTTATCCTATTATATTTTCTCACTCCGGTTCTGTTGAATTTACAGTAGGCATTTCTCCCCACTAATTCTAGTTTTACGTGTTTAGAATTTTTTTCTTCCTATCTTCTTAGGGACTATAGTGAGAAGAGGCTCTCTCAGGAATTCTCGAGAAGCTATGTCACGACTACCAGTCAGAGGCCTTTTTAACTCAGAAAACATTTTTTAAAGTTTTTTTTTCCCCCCAGTGGGAAAATATATAAATAAGCAAAAATAAATGCATTCAAGAAGTTCTGCTGACATTACCTACCTTTGAGAGACAATCTCTTGGCAATGTCACATTGTCCTATTAGACACCTGAAAATAAAATTCACCTGTGCCTTTCACTTACCCCCTCATCCACCCCTCTGCCCTTGGAATTCAGGTAACAGAAACACAAATGTTATAAACTTGGAAGTGACCGACTTTCCTGAGAAATATGGTTTGACATTCAAAGGAATTTGGCTATTTACTTAGTCTTTTTAAACGGCGTTTACTGCTAACCTCGACATAATTCAGGTATGAGACTTCAAGATTCATCTGAGTCAACTTCAGGTTTCTTGTTCTCATGGATTTCAAGCAGCTGCTATCCACATGCCAAAACACACAATTCTTATGCTGGATATCCTCAAGTTTTTGGCTTTTAAGCAAGTAATAACTCCAGTCTGCACTCCATTTTAATCAAGATGATATAATTATGAGTCTAAAATAAGAAAACTTGAAACTCAGGGGAACATTTAAGGCAGACATTAAACTTCTTCAAAAGTAACAGAAATGAAGGTAAATCTATTTATCAAGGTTATATAACTTTTGAGTTATCAGATCATGGTGTATTTCTTCCCGAGAAAATTTGTATTTATACGCATACACCCAAAACTTTGTCTTAGTTTCATGGCCTTATCCATCTCTTTGTAATTCAATCCTTTCAAATATTTACGATAAGAAAATGTTCTAAGTCACATATAAATTTGAGGCAAATTTCTGGAGTTGTATGAATGTAATAACTAGTGAAACTTAACAGATAAAGCAGACATAACTGAAGACCACCCAAAAAGCAGAATTCAGTTACCGATCACTTCACAAAGAACTGCTTAAAGAGATCCCCACGAGTGCCTGCCTTGCCCAGAATGTTCTTGAATCTTGTGAATGCGCCATCACTATGAAGTCCCCTTTCTTTTTAAGTATTTACAACATCACATCAGCTTCAGTTTTTTAATCTCAAAAACAGTTATCACATGCCATCTTTGCAAGGTGGTTTGTAAGGGTCAATTGAAAAATGTCTACAAAATGCCTGGCAGGGCTGGGCGCAGTGGCTCATGCTCGTAATCCCAGCACTTTGGGAGGCCGAGGCGGGTGGATCACCTGAGGTCAGGAGTTCAAGACCAGCCTGACCAATATGGTGAAACCCCATCTCTACTGAAAATACAAAAATTAGCCAGGTGTGGTGGCGTGCACCTGTAATCCCAGCTACTCAAGAGGCTGAGACAGGAGAACTGCTTGAACCCAGGAGGTGGAGGTTGCAGTGAGCTGAGATTGTGCCACTGCACTCCAGCCTGAGTGACAGAGCGAGACTGTCTCAAAAAAAAAAAAAAAAAAAAATGCCTGGCAGAATAATTAGCAAAGAGTAAGTCTGCAAATGTTTAAGGTTTGTTTTGAAGAAGGCATTTTCAAAAGTTAAACAGACCCACAGGGAAGTGTTAGACAAAAACTATAATATGTACTTTGATATATTCTAACCAAATTCATTATATCCCATTCCTTGGTACTCCACAGATATTCCTTCTTATTTAGCAATAAACTCATCTTGTTCTAACTGCTTCAAATACCTCTGAATCAAAAATAAGCAAACTTACTTTTTGCTACCTGAAAGAACATGGTAAGATTTAAGTAGCAATGCTTTGAAATTATGCATTAATGATGCCACAAATATTCAGCTATGTTTCTATAATTGGAACATAAGAATACAAAAAAAAAATATTTCAAATGAACTGTTTACTAAATTTTAAAAAATCTTAAGCACTGAAAATGATTTTTATTATTTTTATTTTTTTGAGACAGAGTCTTACTCCTTCACCCAGGCTGGAGTGCAATGACACAATCTTGGCTCATTGGAACCTCTGCCTTCCAGGTTCAAGTGATTCTCCTGCCTCAGCTTCCCTAGTAGCTGGGGTAATAGGCATGCACCACCACACCTGGCTAATTTTTGTATTTTCAATAGAGATGGTGTTTCACCCTGTTGGCCAGGCTCTTGATCTCCTGACCTCAAGTGATCCGCCCACTTCAGCCTCCCAAAGTGCTGGGATTACAGGTGTGAGCTACTGCACCTGGCCTCAAAAATTATTTTTAAAAAATAAATAAAACCATCAGTATTGAATTAAGATTCACACTAGTTAAAAGGTTAACATAGTATAATATCTACTATCATAAAAATTAATCTTATTAATGTCCTTGAGTAATTTTGAAAACTGCATTTTACAAAAAATACAGTAGCAGGCTAGATGCAGTGCTTGCTGTGGCACTGGTCCCATGTGCTAAGTCTGAGAGCATTATGTCAGTTTTCTTCTTTAGGAGAAAGCTGGGAAGATGACAATGACAACCCCAGACAGTCACTCCGACTTCACAATGCAGCCCTGTCTAATGCCTATGCTAACATGTTACCTCTTAGGTAGATTTAGAGGGGTCTGAATAAACAAATGTTATAACCGTCACTCTCTACTTACTTTGGAAAATTTAACAAAAAAAATTTATGAAAAAACTCTGTAGGAACCCCGAGCACAGATCATGTCAATAACACTAGCTCTACTGCACAGACGCTGTTCAAAGGAGGTAGTAAGTCTCAAACCAGTTTAGATACAAACAATTGCTAACCGCCCACCAACAGAGGTAGAGCCTAAATTTTCACACTGGTGAAACATATCCTAAAACCATACACCATGTGGATTTGCAAAAACTTGATACCAGGTGGGCACTCTGATAAGCAATAATCCCATACAATCCATGGACCAGTCTCCAATCAGGTCGTGCAATGAGGTCATGTAAGTACATCTTTCCAACCATCCTAGATTGTTTATCTATATAAACCCTCTCCCTACATTCCCTTATTCTCATATACAGGGTTTCTGTGTTGAATTATTGGGGAAAAACTACTAGTGAGAACCACCTTTTCTGGGTCTTATTTATCCAACGATTCTTCTGATTAGGAATAGGACTAAAACAAAAATTTTGTCAAAACTCAAAAGAGGCAGCATTTAGCTTTTCACCTTACAATTAGAGAACACTGGGACTAGAAAGTTAAGGAATTTATAGAAGACAAAGCAATGTGGAATTTCTGATTCATATATCACAGATTTATATTTCACTTATGCCTACATTCTTTACTATCTTGGATATTAGATTTGATCATCAAATTACAAGTAGTCTCCTGCAATACACTGTAATAAATTCATAGTTAGAACTTCAATATGAATCAAACTATGACAGGACAAATTAATGTATAGGCATTACATAATACATGCCACCAACTGAGGATAGATAAACAGATGAATACAAACATACCGCAAATACCTCCAAGCAAGAAACACTCCAGAGCAGGTATTCCTGAAAATCACAGCCATGCTTTAGGTGGTATAAAGTCATTGGGAGAAAGTTCTGCATACACAATTAAACAAAGGTTTCTTGCTTGTTTTGTTTTTAATTGCAAGGATATATTTTAACAATGCATAATATGTTGTCTATTATATAACACGTGTTTTGTTTTTAATTCAAAGTTATATTTTAACAATGTTTCCACTACAATAATTCCACACACTGTTTGTATACTGTGTGGAATTTTCATAGTAAAAACATTGTGGTCCTTTACATAAATTGGTAAGAAGGAATAATACATTTATAAAGTATTCTGATAATATTTTGTTAAACAACTTGATTTTTTAGGTACACTATACCCAAGTAATTGAAATAAAGCCTATTTCTAGTCCACTTTATCCCCTCCCTGTGTCCTCTTCTATTCAGAGACTAAGGACTGCTTTGATACTGAATGCTATAAACTCAAGACCTCAAAACATTAAGATATAATCCATCATGCAATTATGCTTCTCATTTCAAGCTATCATACCATGTTATTTTCTCCTATCTGAGCCTTCAGACCAATGCTACATCCCTCCTCGTGGAAATTTGTTAGCAACAAAGATACACATATATGCAAGAGCCAGCTGTACTGCTAACATCTGCTTGTTTTGTTTTTTACTAATCAAAACCTGGATATGTAAATGATGTCATATTTGGCACTCTTATTTGCCACAGGTAAAAAATTTTCCCCTTTTTGAGAGCTACTTAGCAGATGTTAAGGCACCATTTGTTGTTGAATTTCAGAATTTCTAATTTTTTTTTCCTAACTCAGAAACACTTACTAATCGAATGCCTCTTGTAGACAAAGATGCATTCGCCTAGAAACCAGAGAAGACTGACATCAAATTTATCAAACAATCTATGGATAAGTTAGATAGAAGAGTTCCATATTTATGACAAAGAAAATTGTATTAGAATATCAACATTAACTTAGTTGCCAGAAAACAAAATACCCTCCCTCTAGTTAAATAACTCCTATTTGAATCAAGGGTATATGACAGCTTTACTTAGGATGTACATATAAAGACACTGGACCCTTTTCCCATTTTTGAAAAAGAACACAGAAAGAAGTGTATAGAGCCAGAAGCCTTAACAAAAGCATCTGAACAAACATTTCACTTAAATAAGAAAATATAACTTGCCTACCATAGCCCTGTGATTCTAGAGGACAGAGGCAGAAAGCTTCTCCTCAAATAATGTTTTATTCTGCAACCCTGGACTTAAGTGTCACCGCAGCTCTAAGAGAGAAGATCAAGTCATTCCTTTCAAATAACAGACTGGGGGAAGGAGGGAGAAAAGCCTTCCTCTCCACTCTGGGCAAGGCAGCCTCCCTACTCATGGGCCCCTCAGAGCGTGCCTGTGAATTCCTAAAGTGGCCAGGCCAGCTCAGGATCAGAACCTTCCTGCTAAAAAAGCAAGAAAGGTGAGAATCCCATCTCTTTTTGTCAATTTCATTTTCAAAAAAACCATGGATACATAAATTGTTAATTAGGGCTACTTTCTCTTACACATTTTTAAGGATACAAAATAACCAAAATTAACAGAAAAAAATGTTTTTAAGAAATAATTTATTGAGAATATAAATGCTCATGAGAGGGAGAACTGTGTTGCAATACGTAATTTAATATGCAAATGATATATTCTGTGACAATAAGAGAAGTGCTTAGGCTAATCTGATTTTAAACAATTAGCACATTTGCTTTTTCCAGACATCTCTTTAATCAATTATATTGATTACATCTTTTAGAAATATTTCATTCCCTACTAAAACTCAGAGGACAAACACTTAAATTTTTATGCCTGGGTAAAAATCTCCACAATGTCCGGATGAACTTTTCGGGTTCGTCAGAAGTTCAAGACAGATCTCAAAGGCCTTCTAGGATCCTGTAACTGACCCAACTATCTCACAAAAACAGAGTAGTGGATAGACGCAGAATGAGAAGTCAGCACCATAAATTGGATGGTTTACCCCATCACTCTGGGGCTTAACAACACAAACCTCCAAGTTCACAGCAAAAGCTTATTTAAGCAGGGAGGAAGGTAAAGAATGTTATGAGAAGGTACGTTCTGAAAGAAAACAATTCATAAAAGCAGGAATTTGTGAAGCAAAGCAAATTACTTGCACTAGTACTATTTGCCTCAAGGAGACAGCCGTAGGTTCTGACCAACGGGCTCAGCAGAGGTATGTAATTTGGTATCAGGTCACTATTTTCTGTGACCTATGTACAGTGTACTCAATGTTTGTGATTTATTGCAGCCCTGCTTTCTAGACAGGGAACAATCACCAGGAAGGGACACTCAAATGCTGAGTGTGAAAAATGTAATAACAGCATGCCTCGGGAAACCATGAAAACCAACACCAATTGCAGGCTTTTTTTTTTTTCTGTTTAAAAGGGATTTTGATCAAGATTTAAAATAAGCCATGCCAAATGCATGCTTTATGTCTTAGATTTGAAACCATCTGAAATCCACTGTCAGAGTCTGCAGGGGGAGCCAGGGAAGGTTATGTAGGTCAGGATGGAGGTGGGTGTGGACTCACACTCATAAGTGATCTCTCATGTTAGCAGGTTTCAATGCACTACACAAACTAACATGGGCAGACTCTCATTAATTTAAATATTCTGCATTAGCATGACTTTAATTAAAGGATCTCAAAGTAAGAGTTAAAACCACTGTCTTGAGAAATAGCCCCACCGGATGGCTTACATATGACAGAGGAATATTTTTTATTCCCATATCCCTATATCCCCACTTTCAATCAACTCATTTCCTTGTGTACAAGAGAAAATATAGGACCCTGGCTGAATAGGGTTGTATGTGGCAGAATGGGATGCCAGGATCTGAGCAGCCTAAGGCAGAAAGACAGAAGATTGTCTTTCAATAGCTGTCTCACCCAAGGGCATGTAACACCCACCTTGCACACTCAGCACACTCTTTATCCAAATGAAACATGGAACAGGTTCTCTCCAAAGAACATAACATAGGGCTCTACGGGCTTGGAGAAAAATGAAATAAAATGTGATTCTCATATTGGCAATTTTAGACCCCATGCAAAGGGAAGAACATAAAAGGATGGGAGAAAGGACACAGAATTTGTCCTGAGGACACTCACTGACCATGACACACCCTCTACACACCTGGCTTCAGTGACTGAAGGCACTATCAGCTTAACCCACTTTTCCACCAGCAGAACTACCTGTACCAGGCCCTGGTGAAGAAAATAAGAGTTCTGGAGACATACCAGGCAATGGTTAAGGCCAAGGCAGGATGCCTCAGATGTGGAGGACGTAGATAACAAATAAGCTGTTATTTTCTAAAACAGGATGGGTCATTAAGCCTTGTATGACTGCAGATGACATTCAGAGCATGTGGCCAATTTCAAAAGCAATGCAGAAAGTGAAACAGCTACATGATGAGCTGCAGCAGCACATGTTTACCAGCATGCTGGGAACCTACCACGCTGTCCTAGATACTTAGGATAATGGGGGGCCACAAAGATCCCTCCCCTTATGGAACTGAAAAATCTAACAGAGGAAACAGACAATGAACAATAAATATAGTAAGCAAACGATATTGTGGGTTAAGTAATCAATGATTTGCAAAAGCAGAGAGGTAGGTCCCAGCATGGAATAGTGTGAGTAGAGCCAGACTCCATAAGAAGAAGATTTGAGCAGAGAAGTGAGAGTGGGTCAGTCAGGCAGACGTCCAGGGGAAGAGCTGTCCGAACAGAGGAGACAAAGTACAGCCTAAGGAGGGAGGGAGGCGTGGGAGGGAGGCATGAGAGGGCATCTCAGGGCACACTGGCTCTTGAGTCTTGATTTCATCGTTTATCTTTGCCTTCTAGCACAAAACAAGAACTCAGGCCATTCTTACTGAATGTATTTAAGTCCAAAACATCCAAGATTATCCAATTAAAACAATTCATTCAATCTATATGCCAGCGCTTCCTAAAAAACTGCATGCAAATGTACTGGAAGAAAGTACATGTTCCTGAGAAGAGCAGTATATAAGATTTTCTAATGGGTTTTTTGACTCTTTCTCCCTAAAAGTTAAATGTCACAGTTTTATTTCCAAGAACATATAAGCAAAGAAGAAAAGTAGACTCTATTGTACAGGGAGGAATCTCTCACCGAATGTACTTTTGGCCAGAGTCTAATGACAATTTCCTTTTAGAATAGAGAGGGTAGCAAGGCTCAGCAGGACACAGACACACGTGATAGGCATGCAGGCTGTCCTTGCCCCCTCTATCTACACTGCTGCCCATTCATGAGGTGTGCCAAGTCCACAAAACAAAACTGCCATGTGGTTCCTAGACCTGGGGTGGGGGGTTGGTGAGGAATAACCTTCTAAATGCAATCAACACAGCATGACATGAAAAACTGGCTAAGTCAGGTGCAGGGTGTTAAAAGAAAAGAGAAAAGGACTAAATAATTCAATTACAGTAAGAATAGAACAGGACTATCATTTCTTGCCTCCACACAATTTGACAAGCAAAAGCTTTTCAAAGAAATACAGAGGTAAAAGAAACCAGTCTCACAGCTTCCAACATACAAAATTTGTCTTTATAACTACCTTCCATATCAATTCAACATGCAACTCATAGGAGCTATTGAATTCTCACTTCACAGGAATATTTAAATGAGAATACAAGACCAACATTTCCAGAAAATTGAATGTTTAGTATTACACTCCCCACATGACCCCCAACACACTCTTTTCAACCTTTCAGTTATTCCTAATTTCTCATTTATATTCAGGCTCTAATACTTTCATGCATATTATCATGGGTCTTTTTCTTGAATTCAGCTAAAAATTTTCATTTCACTCCACCTTTCCATGTATTAAAGAAAAATGAAAAAGCTGCTAAAATTCTCAACTGTCATCACATTATATGAGAAAGCAAGCATTATAAAATAGTTTAGGATATAAAAAGAGAAAATGACTTTTCTTATAAGGAAAGACTTCCTTTTCTGTATACCATATCCAAAGAAACTTACACCTGATAGCAATGATCAAATGCAATTTTGTTTAGAAACTGCTTTTATAAAATTGTTTTGTAACTAATCTTGACAAGGTGCCCCTATTCCGCCTTTTAAATAATCTTCTTTAATTCAACTGAGATATTTTTATGATTCTGTATAACTCTGTATTCTGGGACAAATTAAATCATTTTTCCATTTGAATTAGCCTATTGAAGAAAGTGTTTTTAACTTAAAAAAAAAATAAGAAGTCAAAAATATAAAACTTGGTGAAGAAAAACAAACACGTATGTATCTTCAATCTGCTAAGTGCTGTAATGGTTGACAAAATCACTAATGTATGTGCAGAGAGTCACAGTTTTTTTATTCATCTGCAAAGAAAATTAATTTTGGCTTTTGAACAATATGATAAAAGATATTATTTTAACATTATAAAGTATAACATTTATGAAATAAGTATCCCTTTTGGGCTGGGGATGGGAAAGAAAAGAGCTTCTCTTCAGGTATCATTAATAAATTTCTTGACTATAATACAATACTCCCAATCCTATTATTACTCAGTACTGAAAGGCAGCTCTTACCCTTGCATTCTGCTTCTCTATTCTCATTGTCTTATTCACTTGTGTTAGAATAAGGCAACATTAAAGAAGGCATAATAGATTACTAGCGGTATCAGAATCTCTTCCAGAAATACCCTGTGATGCCAGTCAGGTCTCCTCAATATAGAACTACTGCAGTTAGGCCCACCCATCTTAAACATTTTCTTCCCATTCCTTTCTTAGACCCTAAGAAAAAAGACTACACAAGAGAAAAAAGAAAAATGCTTGTGATTTACTAGTGAGGAAACCGGTATTTGACAAAGCTGGTAACAGCAAAGCTGAGCATAAGGCTTGTCTCTGTGTGAAACCGAACAGAAGATAAACCTTAAAGACACAGCTGTGCCCGAAATGCAAGTATGGACCATCTCCAATAAGCAATAAGTGGTTTTTGAATGAAGGTGGTTTCCATTTAAGAAAAGTATTCAGTGAATTTTTTTTTCCCCTCATGAAGGGAAACCAGACTATAGGCATTAATGCTACAAATGACACTACCCACAAAGGAAGCAAAATCCCTTTACTTTTATACTAACTATAGGATTGGGTTTCAGCTTTGGCCACAGTGATCCTGGAGAGGAAACCAAGAGGTAGATACTGGGTTATAAAAACAATGATTTCTTCTCAGCTGAGTTCTGTGGTCATTTTATTACTCTTCACATTTTTCCATACAAATCATGTTAAATATACTTATATTAGACTTACCCTCTACTTTCCCAAAATTATTATTAGATATACACAGGTTGAGTATTCCTTATCTGAAATGCTTGGAACCAAAAGTGTTCTAGATTTCCTGTTGTTTTGGATTTTGGAATATTTGCATTATGCCACTTGACCACTCTTAATTTGAAAATCTGAACTCTGAAATGCTCCAATGAGAATTTCCTTTGGGTGTCAAAAAGTTTTGGGTTTTTCAGCATTTTAGATCTCATATTTTCAGACTAGGAATACCACCTACAATGCCAATTACAAAAATAAGAAATATAGTAGATGTTTAATTCAATGACAACTATAATAGTGTTGAAAGGCACTTACTAAACAGGTTCTCAGATGCTGTGTCCCTATTTTTACAACTTCCAACCCCACAAACACAAATTTCCAGCTGTGTAATGACTGACCAAGCTTTTATGCACCATACATCAATTCAGGTACAGTTGCCAAGGCAACTTCTGCCCGGATGTAACAACCCAACCCAAACTTAAGACTTTTCCTTAAAAAGAAAAAAAAAAAAAGAGAGCCATTAAGCAGCCACTTATCAATACTGACCTTGCTGCTCCACATCTGCTTCAGTTTTGGAAGAACCTGGTGCAACAGGAAGAGGACGAGGTGGCCGGGGCTTTGGTGTGGGAGGTGAGATTTTTTTCCTTCCAATGTATTCTACATAAGTTCCCGGAAAGTCCCCCCTTTCCCCTGTGGTTTCGTTATAGCCATTTAACCAGCCAATTTCTTCAGGCCTGGACTCCTGTCCATCAGTGAATCCATGAGCTACTAACGACCCTTTATTCACAGTCAATATGTCACCCAAGTGCAAGTCAATATCTTCTTCTCTTTCCTTTTTATAATCATATAGCGCTCTGTACTGGTACCCCTCAGCACTCATGTTTGCAAATCTGCTACCATGTAACAGTTGAGCCTGGTTGTACAGAGCAGTCTGATTTTACGTTTTTATGAAAAGTGAATTCAGAGAGTGTGTCAGAATTCCTATTATGTGTCCAGCAGAAGACAAAGGACCACTCTCCAAAGGTTTAAGAGGAGAGGTGACTGGCCATGCGGCTGTCCATCTGTCCTCCATCAATGGTGTGACTGAAGACAGGGCTCCACTTCCTCTGCGTGCCACGGTCCTCCCACTAGCTTCCTTTTCAGCAACTTGTCAACACTTTGAATCCAGGCTGACTCTCACAGTGAGGCCCAATCCTTTCTGGCACTTTTGTCACACTGTCCATCTGTCATTTAATTGTACCGTGGCACTCCACACACGAGCTTCACCTAGGAATGAAAAAAACGAGACTTATGAATGAACACCACACTTTGCCATCTGTATTAATTGGAATTTCTACTTCCATTCAACAAGTACTTAATCGATTTGGCAGACAGACACAGGCCAGTGTGCTATTGCTTGACACAGTATACACAACAAAAATTAGTAAGGCAGTGAGTCCCTGCCTTCCAAGAACACTGGGCGGGGGCAGAGGGGAGTAGTGCCGTCAGGTGGCAATGTCTCAGGGATAAGACTAGTACACAAAGAGCCACTGCACTAGTACATGTCATAAGAGAGGCAGAAACTAAACACTATGGAGTTCAGATGAGGGAGAAACCACACTAACTGCAGGAATCTGAAGACAGAATGGAATGTGTGGTGGGATGCTAGTTACAGAACTAAGAAAATGTCATATTCTGAGAAGAGCTAGAACAAGCAGTCCAATCTGTCTGAAGCCAAAAAGGGAGCAGCGGGACTGGGGTCAGAGATTTAGGTTGGGGCTGTCGGACATCAGGTACGCCCGTGCTGACTTTGTAATTCAGCCCTCAATGTGGAGCACTGAAAGGGCTTGGAGAAAAGTGAGCAACAGGATTAGACCTGCACTTGAGGAATATCAAATCTAACCACAGTGTGTGAGAAAGGTGCATTGCAGAGGTCTGGGCAAGAAAGAGGCCGTGAGGACACAAACCAGGGCGGCAGCAGCAGGTGAGGAAAGGGGAGGAGTGAAATAAACACTGCAGAGAAAGAACATGTGGGATGTGGCAAATGCTTAAACGTGGGGCAAGAATGAGAGGAGCAAAGGGTGCCTGATCCTGCATTAATGACAGTTTGTAGCACTATCAGACAAAGAGAAGCCAGGTGACCTGATGGGCTGACAGGGATTCTGGGTACCCCTGTGCAAGTGTCCTAGTGGCTGGCTGAAATCCTGGACTGTGATTCAGAAGAGGAAACATGCCAGAGATTTGGTAATCAGCCACAATTAGGCAAGGCTGAACTCAATGGAATGGAAGTGCTCATGAGGACAAATTAAAAGTTAAAAAAATGATCTAAGGGCCAAATAGTGAAGTTCAATGTATGTAACTGAGGAGAGAAAGTCAAAGTTTAGAGAAAACATCCCAAAAACAAAGAACAAGAGTTCAAGTAGGAAAATGTGATCCCTAAAACTAAATCCTACAAAGGCATCCAGACAGGAGAGACTGAGTCAAGGCTAAATAATTTGGAACTTCCCCCATGATAGAATTATGATGCAGATTCCAGTCCCATAATGAGGGCAGCCACTACATCTTAAGGACTTAAAAAAATGTCAGAGAGGACTGCAGATCACTCTATAAAGAGCTCAATGGAGGAAATGGGAAACCGAAGTATCTTTCTTTTTCTTTTTTATTCTTAAACATAGTGGAGGCAAGGGAATTAGAGAGTCACCAAGTCAGAGTAGATGGCTGAGAACAGCGTGCACACATATACACTTTGTACTCCCGGCATTTCTCAATGTTATCTTTATTATAAAGAGTAAAAGCCACCCAGAGGTTTCAGTTAAGCAGGCTGCACAATAAAGCAATAAAAACAATAGCCATACAATTTCAGTAGGCTATATCAAAGAGAGCTTTTATAAGTCTTAAAGAGTAGAACACTTTGGAAGTTTAATATTATAGGCACTCTTCAGTGGAGGCATCTTAAGAAGCAAAATCTAATCATAGATTGTTATGTTGGCATTCAGAAGTGTAAAGTATTCAACTTTACATGGTTAAAGCCTCTTAGCTGTAATACAATAACGCACTTAGGAGAGTTACATATTAAAAGAAGCAAAAACAAACACTGGAAGTCTTTGTGGAGCAAGAATATTAATTGGAGATAGTATTCTACTTTGCCTTTCAGTTGTCTGAGAAAAAAATGAGAGCAACCAGTAGAGTGTATCAGAAAATAAGCTATGTTATTTGTTTGAAGAAAGCTTTTCCTTGTGAAAGATCCAGAATCAAATTAAATATTCACTGCATAAATTCACATGAAAATGTAGAACTAGCAAATCTCATTTTTAGTACTAATATACTCTATACAAAAGAGACACAGACCTCTAAAGAACACGAACATTTACATATCCCTAAATGCTTAGAAACCAGGCAATATGCCTAAGAATAATTTAATTCCTCCAAATCTGCCTTGAAATTTTTGTTAGCTTTTCCTGGCAATGTATGTCTTTTGGGGTTGGGGGGGAACCTCAACCAGTAGGCTGGGTAGATCTTTATGCCAGCTGCTTCCTAGCACTTCCTCTATTCCAGCCACCCAGTGGGCCAGTTTGGTGGGATTCTTAATAGAATGGGAAGTATAGTGAACAAACTCTCCCCCATCGCCAATCCCCCAGGAACCGTCAAGCAAGCCCCTGCTCACAGCCTACCTCTGAAGCTGTTCGTTGCCAGGGGGCTCTGTATTAAGTAAAGGCTCCAGGTCTTGTCAAGGTTTTACAAACCTAAGAGCTGTGCTTGAGTCTGCCTGAGGCTAAATTTGTGCAAAGGGAAAAAGAAACCTGAGGAACATGATGACTTTTTAGAAGCTAGACACTAGAGAGGCAATCCCTGTCAGAAGTGACAGAGAACTAAAGGTCTCTACAAATTCTCTCTCCCTTGCCACCTGTAAGAAGAACCTAACTTTGTGTTTAAGAAGAACCCTGTGCAGAACTCTGGGTCCTCATCTGATAAAAAAAGAACCACAAATCTTCTCTGACTCTAGGATGGCAAATAGAACACACCACTCCTGTCTTCTGAGACCCCATAGCAAGGCCAGGAAGATGGATACAAATAGGGCGTCCATCCATTGATGCAAACATTAATTCAAGGCCACCCATTAGTCCGTGTCAATTAAGTGGTCTGAGAGCAATGTCGTAAAAAAAAAAAAAAAAAGCAGAGGAGAGCAGACAAGTCATTGGGATGGGGACTGGATTGCATGCTGGTAAGGTGTAGAGAGGCCTTAGCCAGACAGAGAAGGCAGGCACCCCTACTCTTTTGCACATTGTACACTTTCTCCTGACTGCCATGTCCATTTTGACGTCTGTCATTCTGGAGGATTAAATGGGTTAATACCCATAAAGCTTTGGTTAACTATTGGGTGATGATGATAATACTTGAGTTTGTACACATATCTCTCAAATTAGTATTAGATGATGATATGATGACGCTGACAACAGATAGATGGATAGATAACGATATAAAACAGGTACTATCAGTAGTCTCACTTAACATAGGACAGAGAGTTGGTATCTCTGCCACAATAATACTCAGCAATTGTGAAGAGGTACCAGAATTCAGATCCAGGCAGTCTGGCTCCATAAGTCCCATTTTTAACACCTCTAGCATCCACTGTCCAAGCTCAACTTGCTTTAGTGTCAATGATGCAGATTTCTGGTCTGCACAAGCTGACTGCTCAGATTAATCTTGACTGTCTTGTCTGCCTCTTTAACTCTCTCAGACAGAGGTTTTACTGATAGTGTATGTGGCTCTTTCACACTACCTGTACACACAAAAAAGCGATTTTAACTCGGCAGCAGTTTCATCAAGTCCAAAACCCAGCATCTCAGCCATGCAAATTTTCTTCTAAAGAGACTTCATTAAAATGTGTCCCCGCCAAAGAAGTCCATAAACTAGTGAATAAAAGAATACTGGGCACACCACTTCTGGAAGGCTGCCCGCTTCTGGAATCCTGCCTATTTCTGCTCTATGAGCTTAGCTTCTGCCACCTGTATCCCTCTTAGCACCTCTGCCTCCTGCCACTATCCCAGGCCCCTCCACTGAACAATTTCCAACAACTCAGCCCCTCCTTAGGGGGATATGGCACTGCCACAAGGACTGTCACATCTAGAGAACTGGCAAGTTCTCTCTTCTCTCATCCTCAAATTCTTCCCAGGACTGCAGAAGACCCAGCAGCCTGAGGTATTTGGCAATACCTGTGTAACCCCCCAACCCCGAGACTCATCTGGAGCCTCAGCTATCCAGATCAACAGGCTATATTCTCAGATTCATGCACTTATACCTCCATTCTCTTTCGCTACATATACCTGCCCATTGAACTATTTTTACCCAGTTCTGACATGATTATTCACATGGCAAAGGTTGTTTATATGTGGATAACATAATCTGCAATGTAATATTTTCAAATAACCAAGGCAGTTTTGTGATATAGGCTCCAAGCTAGTGCATGCATGGAAGTTATTGTAACAAATAAACTAACTTATTCTTATACAACATCATATGTAACAGTTCAAAATTTTGTTTAAGGGATTTTGTCTTTCAATCCTTCTAATGACTGCCGGTAATCCCATTAATCAGAAGGATATTTACTTAACAATTCTCTTTCTATTCCCCAAAATAAAATTGTTTCTGATGTTTGACAAATAGCAATCTGCAGATACTTAATGTACAACTGCTTTAAAGTAGATTCTCTGTGTAACCCTCTAAACTTGTTTTTTGGCAAACGGCCAAACAAAAAAGCCCTCCGACTTTGCTGAATTACTACATTCCCTCTTTAGAAATCACAAGAATTTGGAAAACTTGACGGAGAGGAAGGATAAAGGATATTTTAAAATCAACATTCATCAAGAATATACCCAAGTCATGTGATTCTCTCTTGCAGTGAAAATCAGCAGTTTGGCATTGGATGGCAGCACAAAATGGGTCTTCAACCAAGACAGGAGGGTATGGAAGGGTTCCTGGGCCCACAGCCCATCTCTCTACATTCCATCTTGTTCACTTCAGTGTGCTAGCTCAGAGTCTAGGCCAAGCTCCTCACCTAAATTCACACAGTCTTTTAAAGAATCATTAAAAATGTTTTACCTTCCAAATCATGGTGTCCCTGAAATCATGAAAATCAAGCTGAACAAAATTAAAATATCTTAGTGTCTTAGTCTGTTTTGTGTTGTTACAATGGAATCCCTGAGACTAGCTAATTTATAAACAACAGAAATATATTTGGTTCCGGAGGCTGGAAAGTCCAAGAGCATGGCACCGGCATCTGGTGAGGGCCTTCATCCTATGTCCTCTTGCAAGGACAAGACAGCAAGAGGGATCCAACCTCCAGTTTATAACAAGCCCACTCCCAAGATAACTAACCACTCTTGCCATAATGTCATTAATCCATTTGTGAGGGCACAGCCTGCCATTAGGCCCCGCCTCGCAACACCGTTGCATGAGGGGTTATGTTTTCCAACATGTAAACTTTAGGGGACACATTCAACCCACAGCACCTAGTAAACAGAATAAATTGCCTTCAATTTGAAATGACGATCTCAGGGTGAATTGCATGGTATGTAGATTTTATATCAATTAAAATAAAATGAAAATAATGGGCTCAGATTAACCCCAAAGTATAGACATCAAATTCTTTACAAACCAACCAGTTAAATAGAATGTGTCGCATGCTGCCATGCTCAAGGCTGAGTGTGTGAGGGGTAAATAGGGTGTATAAGCTGTAATTCTCGCCTACAAGCCCTTTTGGTGTTGTACTTGTGGGGCAAGGGAAAGGAGAGCAGGCAGCACAAGCCCAGGCAACACAACAAGGAGACAGGGCTCTTCAAAAAGCAGCCAACATGATGGGAAGGCACTGCAGGAGACAGACAGGAATGACCCTGGCCCAGGTGACGGCCATGCTTAGGCACGCAGTGGTCATTACAAGGAGGCTGGGAGGAAAGGTGATGTAGCTTCTGAGACCTGAGGAACAGATGGTATCATCCAGAAAAGGCCATGAGGCTGACCATTCCGGTTCTCTGCATCATTACAATGGAGAGGACATGAGGGGGCAGCCATGGAATGAGAGGACTGAAGGGGATGATTTTAAGTCTCTCTTCTTTTCAAACTAAAGATGCTATTCTGTAAACTTCTTGGCAAGATTAGTATGAACACTGAGCTTCAGATTCAAGCAGCTGCCCCAATCAGTGCCCAAATATGTAACCTCAGAAAAGTTACTTAAGCCTCTCTGTGGCACAGTTTTATCATCTGTGACAGATATAAGCAAACCTACACCTCACAGGGTCATTATGAGGATTAACAAAATGACATACATAAAGCACTTAGCTCCATACTTGATAAGAGCTTAGAGTAATTAACACCAACATAGTACTTACTTTGTGCCAGGCACAGTTCTCAGAGTTGTACATATATCAACTCATTTAATCATTACAATCACTCTACAACTATTATCCCCATTTTACAGATGAGAAAAGAAGCACATAAAAGTTACATACTTTGCCTAAAGTTACATAGCTAGTAAATTGCAACTATGCTATTACCATTATTACTATCAGTACTGAACGTCACCTACTGCCATTTATACAATTCAGGTTGAAAAAAGGAACACACATTCACGAGAAATTTTCTTCTGCACTGCCTCTTAACTCTGCAAACCATTTTAAGTGAATCCTGAATCTAGCTAAAATAAAACTCCCTGCTGTCTTAAACTCTTTTCGGAGTAAATAGACAGATAAAGGCTGAATGTGGACTTTGCTCATGTAGTTCTCTCCTTACCTGAGTTAGAGGACGGCTCTACAGAGGTCAGGACAAAGGAGGCCTGGGAGGGGCCCAGGGATGTGTCTATGTGTGTATGCATCCCCAGGATTTAGAGCTAAGTAGCTGTGTCCTCACGGGACAGCCCTTGATCCTGCGGCAGAACCCCAGGCTGGGACACTGGGACATCCAGGGAGGAAGACAACAGGCAAGTAATGACAAGCTCAGAAGTCTTGGCTTTATTAACTCACTACACCCACTGGTGGTGTCTCCTCACACTTTGGCCAGACTCCTGTGACTTCAGGGCTCTTTTGGATGATCATTAACCCAACAACTATTTTGACTACAGGTGCCTGTAGGTATGTATTTGATTTACTTTAAGGAAAACAATGCTAGCAGAATAAAATCTCCAAAGATGTTTCTACAGTAGACTTTTTTCCAGTAGTGCTATACTACAATCACTCTAGCCTTTCAAATAAATAAATAACACCTAACGAGCCAAACAGACAAGTTTATAATTATGTAGTCTATTTTTTCAGCTCATTTGGTTTAATGTACATGAAATGGTCTTTAATTGCCACTCTTTTAAGCAAGTAACTCGATAAGAGTATTGGCAGAATCCTGGCAAGTAATCACATTAGGGTGTACATAAAGGAGGCATGAGAAAAATGCAGTCAATGATATGAATACTTTAAAAATTAATTACAACCTAGATTTTTGATAAAAAGCTGTGATATAATTTATATTCTGCTTTCTAAAGTAAAAACTAACCATATAATCCCTTCCATTGATAACTAACTTCCTAGTCTTCCAGGGCTTCATTAAAATGCTTCATTCTCTTGCCTTCACTTGCAAACCCTGTGCCCTGCCAAAGGGAGAGAGCTAGAGGAGCCCATATGAAACATACAATACACTGGTACCTGAGCACTTCCCACTTTTTCTGCATTGTGTATGCCTTGAACATGAGAGAATTCCAAAACCCAACGCAAACATTATCTCAACTGGCTATATTCTACTTGAGCGTAAAAATCAATTTTTTTCAGCCTGTTCATTCACCATCTCTGTATTCAATAAAACACGCATTTTGCAAATCACAACATGCAAACACAATAAAAGCTGCACTACAATTGTTCCTATTTTAATGACTCTGTGAACCATCTTTCAGAGTGGATGCCTTTTTACAATACTCCCCTGAATGACCTAAGAGAAAAAAGGAAATTTCAATCAACATATCAACCTAAAAATTACATGACATTCATGGAAAAATTTAAAGAAATGTACTTTTAATTTAAAGAAATGTACTTTTAACAGTTCAAAATTTGGGTTAGACTAGGTTTGCATTTACAATTCAAAGTCCTTCAAAAGTCAGCTTGGGCAAAATTGACATTACCAGAAGATATAAGCAAGCCACCATCATCACTGTCAATAATCAAAATATGTTTTCCTGTGACTTACTGTTCCACTTCTGTTTCCCAAAACCAACTTTATTCTGTGAGGATTTCCTGTGCTTAACACATTTAAACTTAAGAAATCGCTAAAGAAAAAACATATTTAATAAATGGGAAATAAAATGCTTTTTATGCTGACTATATAGCATCATGGATATGAAAAGACTCCCTGATATCATCACTCTTAAAAAGCAGATAAAACAGCAGACAGCAGTGTGTACACTGCAGAGTTCTGTTATGCAACTCAGAAGAGGTCCCAAGTCAAGAAGAAAGTTAAAAGCAAATGCACATAACACTTTGCAAGCCAGTATTAGATACACCAAACTTTCTTCCAATCATAAAAACTTATACACTTCCATGGAAAAAGTAGTATAACCCTTAGTACCTCCTACCTGCATATAAAAGCTTAAGCGGTAAGCAGTGACATTACCCAGCAGTTCTGTAAGGCAGGGAGCCTCCTCCACTGGGCCTTTTCAACTTAAACCTTAACTCTGAACCAATATTTCTTCCCAACTTTAGTCGTGCACGCGCGCGCGCGCGCACACACACACATACACACACAACACATTACTCTTACTTTATTTACAACGGCCAAAAACACTTGCTTCCCAAAGTTTAAGCAACTTTTGCATCTAAGAAAACTTATCTGCTTGTTACTAGACGATTTTTCAAGAATAGTGTAATCTGTCAAAAAGTTCAAGCTAATAAGTTGCTTTTTCTTCCATTTTCAATGTTAAAAGATACTTGTGGCCTTCCCCTGTGCAGAAGTCACCAAATTCCTAGTGATTCAAACTGTGAAGATCTATTACTCTAACAGCCTGCTTCAGAAATGAATCTGTCTGCCTACTCTAACTGTTCCTAGCTAACATCTAACCATCTTTAAGGTTGCCAAAACGTAACACAACTAATGAAGTATTAAAATATAACCATATCAAGCCTTGACCAATAAGCTTTGTGAATATCCCGCCTGATTACTAAAACTTGAGCCTCATCACACCGAAATGACAATTTTATGTTGCATTCAAAACCCGGAACTGCTTTATCCATTCGTACTTCGCACTGGCTGACAAAGAGGAAAAGAACAGAAAAAAAAAAAACCTAAAACCATGAAACCCCCAAATAAAGAGCGGACTCACACTCGGACACCAACAGCGCTGCAGCTCAAGGGATTAACGGTGGAAGTGAGACCTGTCCGATATTAATAGCGCCCCGGGAAACTGAAGAATTCCCCCAAATCCAGTTGACACACATTCTGCATTCAACATGTAACAGCCATTCTGCGCACACCCTTGCATGTCAGGCTCCAATTCTGGTTACCAAAGTATGTTTCTGCACAGGGGTGCCTGGCCAGGGCTTTTCTGTTCTCTTTGTCTTGTGATCTGAGGGGCAGTTTCTGCGCTTGGGAAGTGAGTGTTAGAGCTGTGGTTTCCAGAGAATTGCCCACGGTATTTTAGCTCCAGCTTGCACGCTCCTTGGCTTTCCCCAGCCGGCTCCATATTGCTGGGCAGGTCCCTCCCGTCTCGCCCCACGTTCCAAAAAGCTGGATTTCCGGGAGGTTCCAAGAGCCCACTAAATATGCCTCCAACAACCTGCCCAAGCTTGGCTGGCACTGGACGCCGAGTTAGGGCCCCAGCGACCAACCGCCCCGAGGCGCACTTCCCCCACCCCGGAAGAGGAGGGCGGCAAACTTCGGCAGGCGGGGGTGAGGGGACGAGCCCCGGGGACCACCGCCGCCTCGCTCGCCCGGGGGAAGGGCCCGGACAGCGACCCTGGCTGCAGCTGGAGGGCCGCGGGGAAGAGAGCGCTCCTTCCCGCTACTCGAAGGCAGCGGCCAGGGCGCTCTCGCCCGGTGAGGGGCCCCGGAAAACTGCAGCAAGGCGACCGCGGAGACCCTCGGAAGTGTGCGGTGACGGAGGGTGAAGGGAAGCCCGAGCTCGCCGGCAACTCCGGGAACGAACGCGACCGGCGGCGTGCGGGACCGGCTCGCAGGAGGACGGAGGAAACGGAGCCAGGATGGCCGGGACCTCGCAGGACGCCGGCCGCGCGCCGGGGAGTGCTGCCCGGCTGCCGGGAGATGCCGGCGGCGGGGAGGGCTGATGGCCGGCCCGCTTCTCCCCGGCGGGGCGCTGCAGAAGCCGAAGCGGCTGCCGGTGACAGGAAGAGAGCCGGCAGCCGCGCACGCAAGCACCGCCTCCCCCGCCCGAGCACACACACCCGGGGCCGCCACCGCCTACCTCCCCCGCCCGCCGGCTTCCTTCCTCTGCCGGCCCGCGCTCCAGCGACTGCCTCCTGCCCGCTCGGCTCCGACGCGCCTCCAACCGGCTGCGACCCGCCGGCCGTGCCCGATCCGTGCCCGCCGTCTCTGACCGTTGGCCTGCCGCCCTCGCCTCGGCTACCGCTTCCTCCAACTCCGCTCCAGCTGCTCGCGACTCCCGTTCGCGAGCCGGCAGCTCCGGAGCCCGGCGCCGGCCCCGCCTCCGGCCCGGCCCCGCGCGCCCCGCCCCCGAGCCCTCACCAACCAGCACCCGCGGCCCCGCCCCTTTCCGCCCGCGGCTCCGCCCTTTTCCGCCCGCACCGCTCCGGCCTCCGAGCCGGCGGCCGGCGGTGGGGGAGCGAGCTCCGGCCTGGCGGACCTTCCTGCCGCCGCCCTCGCCTTCCGCCCCCAGCCGCGGGGATGCCCCGGGCGGCAGTGCGGCGCGCTGCCTCCCCTGTGGCGTGCTCTGGCTCTGCGCGTCCCGGCCCGGCCCGGCCCGGCGGCTGGGCGTCTCCCGGCGCAGGGACTCAGGGAGGTCGAAGACAAGTTGAGACCTCCCTGGAGGCTGGCTGCGTCTCTAATCCGAGTGCCTTGCAGCCAACCCCACGCTGTTTCGAGCCCCTAGCGCCCTAGCTGAGTGGCTGGGGTGGGGAGGACTCGGATTCCGGAGCTCGTCAAAGCGGGGGGGCCCTGCGATGCCTGGCCTCGCCAGCACAGCCTCCCGAGTGGGCGGAAAACCCGCGCCACTGCGCCTGGCGCTCCGGGGTGAAGGAGGGGTGAAAAGGTGAACCCGAGGGACGGGCGCCCGCAGCCTGCCGCTGGCTGACTCCAGGACCTGGCACCGCCGCCTCCGGGAGCCAGGCGGACCCGCGAGAAGGGAAGCGAGTTTTCTGCGGGCATACGTTGGCTGATGCCTTCCAGTCCTGAGATGACAGAGCAAATGGAGGATACTCAGGCAGACCACGGGCCCCTCGGCGTTGGCAGGGTCGGGTGGGGGAAGCTCAGGTGAATTACATTGTCTCTTAAAGGTGTTAATTTTCAAATGCAGATTCTTCAAGTAATAATAGTTTCCTAAGTTGCTCCAGAAAAATTGGATGTTGGTTCAAACCTTCCACGCATGGTAAGATGGAATGCCAGCACCCCGTGCTCCGTTCTTTCACTTGAAAACGTGAGAATCTGCTTCCTTTAAGTCTTTCCAGATTCTACTTTCCGCAGCTTAAAGACCTGCACCCGCGTACCCTACTTGTCCTAAAGCCCTTTTATAGCTCCCTCCCAATTTCCTTGCAAGAAAACTCTTTTTAAAAACAAACACACAAACAAAACCTAAGCACTTGGCTTCTGTAAAACTTTGAATTTGGTGTTTTTTTTTTTTTTTTTTCCTGTGGGAGTTGAAAGTAGAGGGAAGAACCTCCTGAAATTCACCGCCTATCCTTAAAAAATATCATTTCTAAAGGTGACTCACCTTCTAACAGAAAAGTAAGCTACACTTTAGATTATTCGGGCACTGGTGTTTCTATTGTTCCAAGACGTCTCTTGAAGAGGCGACACAAAAACGGGCAGCTGTCCATATCATGTTTAAGAGTAGAGATTATCTAAAAGCAAATATGAAATTTACCAAGGTACCTCCTTCACACCTACTGTGTGAAGTGAAGGACCTCATGCATTCTCTGTCTGTAAATAGAATGAAGTATCTTGCCTTGTAGTAGAATTACTTTGATCCAATCCAGTAAGCTGAGATGAAACTGCTGTAACCTTCACAGTATTTCCTTTAAAGGTTCCGCTCTGAGCAAAATGACAGTGAAAACCTTACCAGTCATCTCCTCCTTTTGGAGATAGTTGGAAAGAGTCTTATGCCCTATTACAGTGGGGTTCTGTTCACCCCTAAACCTAAAAACAATAAAATTCCCAAATGCACCTCCTCGTTTAAACACAGTAATTTATTTCCAGCATACGTTGCATCTTTTAAGTTTTTTCATCATATTTGAACACATAAGTCTAAAGAGTGTCCCAAAGGAAGAAAATAAGGCTCTCTTTTCATATACTGAATAAATTATTTGTTTTAAACTGATATTTCCCTTCCATATCACTATTATTAGCATTTTTATTTTCACTTTCAATTGATTTCTGTGAGACAAAAGCAAAGGCAACAAAACAGCAGTATTCAAACTTTTTTTAAAATAATCTTTTTATTTAATAAAATCTAGTCTAGAATCCCAAAATACGACTGCTCTAAGGTAAGCAGTCATGTCACAAGGCCAAGAGGCCCATTACACCACCTCCCTTCCTTTCTTCTGTCTGGAACCTCAGGGTCCTTGGACTAGAAATGTCTGCATCTCCTGAGAATTTGTTGGAAATTCAAATTGTCCTCACTGAATCAGGAATGCTGAGGGTGGAGCCCAGCAATCTGTGGTTTAATAAGCTCTCCAAGTGATCTGATGCATGTTATGGTTTCAGAACGGTTGCCCTAGGGCTTCTGGAAACACTGACTGAAAACCTCTTCGATAAAATGCTTGCATAAGTACCCAAACACCATGGTTCAATCAGTAATGGCCAAACTGTTGGCTGGCAAGTAGTGATGCCAGCAAGGAGCTCAAAATAGCAGAAGATACACAATTTGCTACAAAAGGGGTGATACAGGGATGTCACATACAAGGCACAAGGGTGAAGGTCATTTGGAAGTCAGGAAGCCAAGGTCCTCCCCCGCCCCACCCCAGGATATCAAGAAAGACTTTGGCCACAAGCTGAGAAAGAATCCTCCACAAAGTATGGTAGGATACTCTCATTTGGCATCATCATTCCATCTACATCAATACTGTGAGTGCTAGAATTAGCTTTCATTAGACTTGAAACCTAAGAATGTATCTTAGGGTTCAGGCAGGGCACAGTGGCTCATGCCTGTAGTCCCAGCACTTTGGGAGGCCGAAGTGGGCAGATCACCTGAGGTTGAGAGTTCGAGACCAGCCTGGGCAACACAGTGAAACCCCATCTCTATGAAAAAAAAAAATACAAAAAGTAGCTGGGCACGGTGATGCTCATCTATAATCCCAGTTACTCAGGAGGCTGAGGCAGGAGAATCGCTTGAACCTGGGAGGCAGAGGTTGCAGTGAGCCAAGATCACACCACTGCACTCTAGCTTGGGCAACAGAACCATACTCTATTTCAAAAAAAAAAAAAAAAAGAATATCTTAGGGTGGGTTCAAAACCAACGTGAAATACAAATTGCTTAGACCTTTACCTTCTCAAGTGAGGCCCATAGACCAGCAGTTTTGGCACCATGTAAGTTTGTCAGAAAGGCAGAAGCGTGACGCTATTCCAGGCATACTTAATCACAATCTGCATTTTAACAAGATTCTCAGGTGATTTCTATGCAAGTTAAACGTTGAGAAACTCTATCTCAGACAGGGGTTCTCAATTTTCTCTACACATTGCAAATACCTGAAGAGCTTATAAAAGTCTCAATACCTGGTCTGCACCCCAGATGGATTATATCAAAATCTCCGGGGTGAAATGCGGGCATTGGTAACTTTTAAAGTGCTTCATATTATTCTAATGTTAAGCCAGGTTTTAGGAACCACTGCCTTGGACGCTCCGCTTAAGAAAGGTGCCATTAGAAAAGCCCTCTGGGTATAGTAGAGTACAAATGGCTGGTCTTAAAGGGGGCAGCTGATACTAGAATTTAGCTGATTGTTACCACAGAGAAATGTGAGCCCAGATTTTCCAATTTTCCTAGAGAAGCTGAAAATCCAGACTTTTATGGGCAATTTTCCAATTATTGAATGCTGGCGATGAATTCAACATTTTTTGAAATATAGGTTAGGCCACATTCGTGTGATTTTTTTTTGAAATGTGAGTTAGGTTCGTGGGAATTTATGATGCTGTACGTCATAAAATAAAGTGGGCTGAAAAAATAGTCACCCAAGAAGAGTACTGTCTTGTTGGAATGTCAGCCTGATGATCTAAAGACTCAAGTGTTTTAAATGTTCTGTTCTCTAACAGAACCAAACACTAGGCATTCAACGACTGGGAATTGGTAATAGGTGAGATATCAATGCTTGCAACCCTGGGGCAAAACGTTATGGTCTTCGGTGCGATATTTTTATTTTCTCTTTTTTCTGCCTGCTAACTGATGTGTTGGGGTGGGAGAGTGGAACCAATCTTTGCATTACTTAGCTTGAAATCTGCATATGCAGCTGTTGTGAGTTAGCCAGGTTAAATACATATTAAGAGAAATATGAGGCTGGGTGCAGTGGCTTATGCTGTAATCCCAGCCCTTTGGGAGGCCAAAGCAGGCGGACCACGAGATCAGGAGTTTGAGACCAGCCTGGCCAATATGGTGAAACCCCGTCTCTACTAAAAATACAAAAAAATTAGCCGGGCATGGTGGCATGCACCTGTAGTCCCAGGTACTCAGGAGGCTGAGGCAGAAGAATTGCTTGAACCTCGGCAGGGGCAGAGGTTGCAGTGAGCCAAGATCGTGACACAAAGTAAAAAGAGAAACATGAAAAAAATTATTGGTGGTTATGGTTTGGCTGTGTCCACACCCAAATCTCTTATTGAGTTGTAGCTCCTATTATTCTTTCATGTTATGAGAGAAGCCTGGTGGGAGATAATGAATCATGAGGACGGTTTCCCCCATACTGTTCTCGTGGTAGTAAGTCTCACAAGATCTGATGGTTTTATAAGGGGTTTCCCCTGTCTCTTGGCTCTCATTCTCTCTTTGCCTGCTGCCATGTAAGATGTGCCTTTTGTCTTCCGCCATGATTGTGAGGCCTTCCCAGGCACGTGAAACTGTAAGTCCATTAAACATTTTTTCGTTTATAAATTACCCAGTCTCAGGTATGTCTTTATCAGCAGCATGAAAACAAACTCATACAGTAAATTATTACAAAAGCAGTGGGGTGCTTTGGAACTGGGTGTCAGGCAGAGGTTGGAATAGTTTGGAGGGCTCAGAGGAAGACAGGAAAATGTAGGAAAGTTTGGAACTTCCTTGAGACTTGTTAATGGCTTTGACAAAAATGCTGATAGTGATATTAACAATAAGGTCCAGGCTGAGGTAGTCTCCGATGGAGATGAGGAACTTGGGAACTTGGGAATTAGAGTAAAGGTGACTCTTTCTATGTTTAGCAAAGAGGCTGGTGGCATTCTGGCCCTGCCTTGGAGATCTGTGGAACTTCGAACTTGAGGGAGATGATTTAGGGTATCTGGCAGAAGAAACTTCTAACCAGCAAAGCATTCAAGAGGTGACTTGGCTGCTGTTAAAAGCATTCAGTTTTAAAAGGGAAACACAGCATAAAAGTTCAAAAAATTTGCAACTTGACATGATAGAAAAGAAAAACCCATTTTCAGAGAAGAAATTCAAGCCAGTTGCAGAAATTTGCATAAGTAATGAGGATCCAAATGTTAATCAATAAGACAATGGGGAAAATGTCTCTAGGGCCTGCCAGAGACCTTTACCTCAGCTGCTCCAGCTGTGGCTAAAAGGGTCCAAGGTACAGCTTAGGCTGTGGCTTCAGAGGGTGCAAAACCCATGCCATGGCAACTTCCACATGATTGGGACTGCGGGTGCACAGAAGTCAAAAACTGAAGTTTGAGGACCTCTGCCCAGATTTCAGAGGATGTATGGAAATGCCTGGATGTCGAGGAAGAAGTTTGCTGCAGGGGCGGGGCCCTCATGGAGGACCTCTGCTAAGGCAATGCACAAGGGAAATGTGTGGGGTTGGAGCCCCCACACAGAGTTCCTACTGGGGCACCACCTAGTGGAGCTGTGAGAAGAGGGCCACCATACTCCAGATCCCAGAACGGTAGATCCCACCAACAGCTTGCACCGTGCATCTGGAAAAGCCACAGACACTCAATGCCAGCCTGTGAAAGCAGCTGGGAGGGAGGCTGTATCCTGCAAAGCCAACAAGGGTGGATTTACCCAAGACCATGGGAACCCACCTTTTGCATCAGCATGAGGTGCATGTGAGACATGGAGTCAAAGGAGATCATTTTGGAGCTTTAAGATTTGACTGCCCTGCTGGATTTCAGACTTGCATGGGGCCTTTAGCCCCTTTGTTTTGACCAATTTCTCCCATATGGAATGGGTATATTCATTCAATGCCTGAACTTCCACTGTAATCTAGAAAGTAACTAACTTGCTTTCAATTTGACAGGCTTATAGGCAGAAGGGACTTACCTTCTCTCAGATGAGTCTTTGGACTATGGACTTCTTAGTTAATGTTGAAATGAGTTAAGACTTTGGAGGACTTTTGAGAAGGCACTATTGGTGTTTGAATGTGAGGACATAGGATTTAGGAAGGGCCAGGGGTGGAATGATATGGTTTGGCTGTGTCCCCACCCAAATCTCATCTTGAATTGTAGCTCCCATAATTCCCATGTGTTGTGGGAGGGACCCGGTGATAGATAATTGCATCATGGGGTGGTTTCCTTTAGACTGTTCTCATGGTAGTAAATAAGTCTCATAAGATTTGACGGCTTTATACGGGGTTTTCCCTTTTGCATGGCTCTCATTCTCCCTTTGCCTGCCGCCATGTAAGATATGCCTTTCACTTTCTGCCATGATTGTGAGGCATCCCCAGCCACATGGAATTGTAAGTCCATTAAACCTCTTTTTCATTATAAATTACCCAGTCTCAGGTACATTTTTATCAGCAGCATGAAAATAGACTAATATACTACCGGAGTAAGAGTTTAGAAGACCAGCAGTACTATAATGCCCATTCTGTTGTTTCTGAGCTTGTACAAGCTGTTATTGATGTTGAAGCATTAGAAGGAGTGAGAACTTTAATGTATCCCAGAGAGCAAGATCATAATCACCTACACTCAAAGGTCTCTGATCATAATATATGCTTTTGGGATTCTTCTCTTTTAGCTCTTCAGTCCTCATACTTCAGGATAAGACTCTGAAAATAAGTCAACCAGTATCAATGAGCCACCTAAGTGATACTTTCAGTTCAATTTTGCTCAGTATTTGATCCCAAAATCACCTGCAAAAAGAAACTCACCTTAAAAAAATTAAAATACAATAATTTCAGTTGAGTTGATAAAATATGAAACATAGAAACATTTTTGTGCAGTTATTTTCTTAAAAGCAAGTGTGAATTTTTATTTTTGTATAACTCCAGCAGCTAACAGACTCCCTGGTACATCATGGGCCCTCAGTAAGGGAGAAATGTCTGAAAGGTGAAAGGAAGGTTGACAGCAGTTTTTTGTATTTGTGGCAGTTGAAGCAATAGAATGCAAGTGCTGTCCAGATTATCCTTCTGAGGGTCTGGTAAGTGAGCCACGTTTCAGAACAGATCAACAGAAGCACACATTATGCCAATCTGCAAGTGGTGCTAAAATATCTGTGAGGGCCGGGTGCAGTGGCTCACACCTGTAATCCCAGCACTTTGTCAGGCCGAGGTGGGAGGATCACAAGGTCAAGAGATCGAGACCATTCTGGCCAACATGGTGAAACCCCATCTCTACTAAAAATATAAAAATTAGTTGGGTGTGGTGGCAGGCACCTGTAGTCCCAGCTACTAGGGAGGCTGAGACAGGAGAATCACTTGAACCTGGGAGGTGGAGTTTGCAGTGAGTGGAGATTGTGCCACTGCACTCCTGCCTGTGTGACAGCGAGACTTCATTCCCCCGCCCCTAAAAAAACCTGTGAGCATGAAATAACTGGAAAGCCATATGCAAGACAAAATGAATCTTGACCCTCATATCCTACCATATAAAAAATTAACCTAAAATGGATCATAGACCTAAATTTAAGACCTAACACAATACTTCAAAAAATGGAAAAAAATGGTTTGGAAAACATTTCTTAAATATCAGGACTGAAAAAGCTTGAACTATAAAAGAAAAGAAAAGAAAAGAAAAAAAATCAGCGAATTGGCCTTCATTTAAATTGAAAATTTTGATCTTCAGAAGACATTGTCATGACAGTGAAAAGCCCTAACTTAGGAGAAGATATTTTCAAAAATGCATATGCAACAAGGAACTTGTGTTTTAGAAACTCTTATAAGTAAAAGACTTGAACAACACTTTACCAAAGAAGATACATGGGGCTGGGTGCAGTGGCTCACACCTGTAATCCCAGCACTTTGGCAACAGAAGGTGGGTGAAGTGCTCGAGCCTTGGAGGTTAAGACCAGCCTGGGCAATATGGCAAAACCCTGTCTCTACAAAAAATACAACAATTAGCCAGGAGTAGTGGCATGTGCCTGTGGTCCCTGCTACTTAGGAGCCTGAGGTAAGAGGATCTCTTGACCATGGGAGGCAGAGGCTACAGTGAGCTGAGATCTTGCCACTGCACTCCAGTGCCGGGGGAACAAAACAAAGCAAATAATCAAAAACAGTGTCTCAAGCCTATAATCCTAGAGGTTTGGGAGGCAGAAGCTGGAGGATTGCTTGAGGCCAGAAGTTCAATACCAGCCTAGGCAACATAGCAAGATCCTGTCTCTCCAAAAAATTTTAAAAATTAGCTGAGTGTTGTGGTATGCACCTGTAGTCCCAGCTACTTTGGAGGCTGAGGTGGGAAGATTGCTTCAGCCCAGGAGTTCAAGACTGCAGTGAGCTAAGATTCAGCCATTGCACACCAACATAAGCCACAGACTGAGACCCTGTCTCTGGAAAAAAAAAAAAAGATATGTGGATAGCAACCAAGTTCATGTATAGAAGCTCAACATCTTCAGTCATTAGAGAAATGCAAATTAAAATCTTAATGAGAGGGGAATCAAACAGATACTTGTAAGCCAAAGTTCACAGCAGCAGTATTCACAATAGATAAAATCCAGAAACAACTCAAGTGTTTATTAACATATGAATGGATAAACAAAGTGTGGTATATACATACAAAGGAATATTATTCAGCCATAGAAAAGGAAGAAAGTTGTTACACATGCTATGACATGGATAAACTTTGAAAACATTGTGCTAAATGAGGTAAACTAGTCATAAAAGGAGAGATATTGCATGACTCTTCTTACGTGAAATATCTAGAATAGATGAATTCATAGAGACATAAAATAGAGATTATGGGTTTGGGTGAGTGGGAATGGGAACTTACTGCTTGATGGGTACAGTTTTTGTTTGAGATGGCGAACAATTTTGGAATAGATAGTGGTGATGTTTGAACACCATTGTGAATGTGACTAATACCACGACGTTGTACCCTTAAAACGGTTAAGATAGCAAATTTTATCTTATGTGTTTTACCTCAATAAAAATTTAAAAAGTTATTAAGGGCCAAACACATTTAAAGGGAATGTATTTGTCCATTTTCACACTGCTATAAAAACAACACCAGAGACTGGGTAATTTATAAGGGAAGAGGTTTAATTGACTCACAGTTCCACATGGCTGGGGAGGCCTCACCCTAGGAAACTTATAATCATGGTGGAAAATGAAGGAGAAGCTAGGCACATCTTCAAAAGGCAGCAGGAGAAAGAAAGAGAGAGAGAGAGAGAGAGAGAGAGCCCACGTACAAATGAAGGGGAAGTGCCACGCTTTTAAACCATCAGATCTAGTGAGAACTCTTTCACTGTCATGAAAACAGCATGGGGGAAAATGGTTCCATGAGCCAATCCCCTCCTACCAGCTCCCTCTCTCAGTATTTGGGGATTACAATTTAAGATGAGATTTGGGTAGGGGATACAGAGCCAAACCACATTAGGGACATTAATTTGTATTCTCTACCACCCAATAAATACTTATTGAATTAAAAAAGAAAACACAATGAGATATGACCACCACATACGCATTAGAATGGCTAAAATTATAAAGGTTGATAATACCAAGTATTGACAAGGATATGGAACAAGTGCAACTTTATAACTCTGGTGATGGCAATGTAAAATAATATAATCAAGAAAACAGTTTGGCCATTTGTTTAAAAGTTAAACATACATCCACTGTAAGATCCGGTGATTCCTCTTCTGTGTATTTGCCCAAGAAAAATAAAAACTTGTGTCCACACAAAATTTTGTGGGAGAATATTCATAGGAGTTTTACTTTTAGTAGCCCCAAGCTGTAAATAACCCCAAATGTCCATTATCAGGTGAAAGAATAAACAAATTATGGTATTCTTATACAATGGAATACCACTTGGCAAGAAAAGTCCCAAACTATTTTTTTTTTCTTGCAGAGCTAGCAGAGATTTTATTTTGGACCAAACAAACAAACACACACACAAACAAAAAGCAACTGAATTATTTTGTTGCTGGAGGCATGGGCAAGGGGGGCACTCCAGGTAATAAACTGCTAAGGCTCAGCCTCAGCCCTCAGTCCTCCCCCAACCCCGGGTGGACTGAGGGCTAAGGCTGAGCCTCAGGTGTATCTCCTGTTCCCTGTGCTCCCCTGCACAGTGACTTTCCTCATAGGGTCTGGGGTAGCTGCAGGAGGGGTAGGCTGGGAGGGGCTGCCATGGTTGCACTTGAGCAGGACATCAGAGGACTCAGCACCAGCTTCCCATCACGGGTCTCTATCTTCTTCACAACCATGGCCCTGAAAACCCCAAGCTACTGATACACACGACATGGATGAATATCAAAATTATGATGTTAATACAAAGAAGCAAGACAAGGTAAACAGTATACATACAGCTTGGTTTTATTTTTATAAAATTCTAGAAAATCAAAACTAATCTGTAACAGAAAGCAGTCCAGTGGGTTTCTGCCACCTTGCTGGGATGACACAGGAGTGGGGAGATGGTTGAATTATAAAGGGCACGCAGAGGCTTTTGGGGGTGAAGGCTATAGTTTCCTGAGTATTTGCACATGTAAAAACTCATTAAACTGTACACTTTAAATATGTGTAGTTTATTATATATCAATTATATCTCAATAAAGTCATAAGAAAAATAGAAAAGTATAAGGATCTTCTTCTTCATGGTGTTCTAATTTCATCAAGCCAGAAAATTATTACGAAACACTGATTTTGTTAAATACAATGAGAATTTTCTAATATCTGCCAGAAAGTTGTCATAAGAAATATTCAAATCTACAAGGTTTGTCTTGTGACTGATGCTGCCTTACATATGATGCTCTTGTCCAATGCACAGCCTGTACCTCCATGCATAGCAGCCTGCAATCATGTTCACAGAACCCCCTTCCCAATACCCTGGAGGCAGAACTTATTCATTGAAAAGCATGTTTAATGAGCATGGATTCAGAGTAAATGGTAGTGGAGAGTCTTGAGGGATATTTCATCTAGGCTTTGGAAAACCTTATGGAATTGTCCCAGTCACCCAATGGAGTCCATCTTCCTAGTAAGCAGAATGTTTCATCCCCATCCCAGAAACCTTCTCCCCTGGACTGCCTAATAAACATGAACTCAGTCTTCCTCTCTGGCTTCCTTTTGTGTAGATTCTACATAGCCACTCCATTTGATTAAAACTGTATTACAACTCTTACAGTACACTTAGCATTCAGCTTCTTCAGTTAACATCATATTCCAGTCCCACGTTTTAGAGACTAAAACTCAATCACTGTGTTCAGATTTGGGAGATACCAGATTTTCTCCACCATTTAAAGATTCTGTCAGACTGATTCATCATGTGTTCATTGTCGTATTAATTTCTTTCTCAGAAGGTTACTTTTTCCAAAGTTTTGGAGCCACCTTTCTCCAACAAAAGCAACACTCTTAGATCCATAAGGAATGTGCTAGTTGAACTACAGATGCAATTCTGAAACATTCTACTATACGTATCTGAAAATGAGGTTGCGTTTGAAAAGTGACAAGGAACATAAACATGATGAAGAGCAAGCTAATAAATTATATTTCTTGGAGATTCGACTAATTGGAAATTTAGCCCATGGTTGATTATATTCCACACCCAAGCCTTGAGCACTGGCTTAGATTATCAAGATGCTGTTACAGCTGTCTGGGTGAAAGGATTTACCTGAGTATGCTCATGTTGGCGCTGCCAGTGTAAAAATAAAAGGCAAAGTCTTACTGATAGATAATGAGCCCTTTATCAAGGAAACTGTGTTGGACAATCTCACTGCTCTGAAATAATTTTTCAAAAGAAACTCCAGCCTTTGTTGCATCCACTGGAGGGGACCCAGAGCTGTCAGTGCTGCCCGCAGAACCTGGCCCCTAGCATTCAGACAAGCTCAGAATAAAGGAGACACATTTCCATCAGCCTCCCCAGTCTAGCTCCTATCATACAGACTTTTCTCTGAATCCTGCTGAGCTGTGTGCAAAGAAAACACTTTAGATCAGGCAAGGCTGTATTCTGACAATACTGATTTTTTTTAAAAAGGGTTATAATTTTTCACTGAAACACTTAAACTCGCTGTTGGTAGATACATCACAACATTAACAAGGATTTCCTTTCTGTTATAAACAGAAAGGAACAAATTTCTATTTGGAAGAATGACCTTGGAAGGAATGACTACGGATAATTTAAGATGTTTTATAAGTTATTAGATTCTTTAACCACTAATGTGTTTGAAAAAGGTAGTTTATATTTTCTGTTTTAAGAAGGGAACCACACTTACGATGGTTTTTGTATTAAATTTTAATATCTAAAGAGGGCTTTTACGGGTTTGGTGTGGTGGCTCATGCCTGTAATCCCAGCACCTTGGGAGGCCGAGGTGCGCGGATTGCTTGAACTCAGGAGTTCAATACCAGCCTGGGCAACATGGTGAAACCCCATCTCTACCAAAACACAAAAAATTAGCTGGACATGCTGGGATATGCCTTTGGTTCCAGCTACTTGGGAGGCTGAGGTGGGAGGATCACTTGAGCCTAGGAGACAGAGGTTGCATTGAGCCAAGATGGCATCTCTGCACTCCAGCCTGGATAACAGCGTGAAACCTCATATCAAAAAAAAAAAAAAAAGATGGCTTTTAAATGAATTGTTTTATTTGATGCACCAGCCCTGGGTTGTAAGCAGAGCATGTATCATGATTTCCATTCTGTAGATGAAGAAACAGACTTGGGAAAACTCCGTGATTTGGCCTAGGTCCCATAGGTGGTAAGCAACAGAATCAAATCTCCCCTTGGGTCCTCTGACTCTTGGAGAGCAGCACGTGCTACCTCACTCTCTGATGATTCTTCCACTTGGGTTAATGTGCTCCTTATTCTACATCCGTGTTATGTCACTTCTAGGCATGTTTCAGTCTAACTTCTGTAATTATCCACTGATCTATCATTACCACAAACTGAGGAGAAAATTTGAAAGAGAAAGGATTTAGGATGATTAGCACAGAGTTTCAGATCTCTGGGATCACCTAATCTCTCTATTTGAGGAATATTGAACTATAGAATTGACAAGTGCTGCATACATATAGTTTAACTCTGTTTTTCAGATAAGAAAGCCAAGACCCAGGGAAGCTTGATAATTATCTCCATGATACAAAGTTAGTTAATGCTTCAAGTCACACAGCTAGTGACAAAACCATGACAAGAACCTAAGTCTAAATCCAGGTCCATGGTACACCCCATAGTCCCAGCTACTTGGGAGACTGAGGCAGGAGGATGGCTTGAAGCTAGGGGTTCAAGGCTGCAGTGAGGTATGATTACCACTGCACTCCAGCCTAACAGAGTGAGACCCTGTTTCTGAAAAAAAAAAATAGTAAAATAAAAAATAAATCCAGGCCTCATTTTTCTAGTCCATGGCCTCATTGTTATCATTCCAGTTCAGCTAATGCCGGGGAAATTCTTGCCAAATATAACAGGCACCATTGACTTATTGAAGAAAAGATTTATGACTTGTATACATGATTAGAGGACTGTCAACAATGCCCTTGTAAAAGATTAATAATCTTGCACAAAATTTGGGCACCGCGCCACGTGAAAAACAGGAGGAACCAGGCAGGTTGATGATGCAATTGAAGGCAAAACTCACTTAAACCTGAAATGCTATAAAATACTCTACCACATAATTTTACCACACAACGGTGGCAGAGGAGTTGGCAATTACTGCTCTTTTTTCAATCACCGAATTTGGAGGGAAAAGAGAATGTACATCTGTTACGAAGCCCTTTACCTGTCCAGGAATGTTTGCATACACCCTCATTTCTACCACCATCACAACCTCCATTCTCCAATCCATACTGGGTCCCATTAAAATGGTGTCTTAATATTTCCCTAATTCCCTTGCCAATTTCTATGTAATACTACAAACCTAGTATTACTATATAATAGCCAAAACTGGCTGGGCGCAGTGGCTCACGCCTATGATCCTAGCACTTTGGGAGTCTGAGGTCGGTAGATCACCTGAGGTCAGGAGAGAACAGCCTAGCCAACATGGCAAAACCTTGTCTCTACTAAAAACACAAAAATTAGCTGAGCATGGTGGCAGGTGCCTATAATCACAGCTACTCAGGAGACCGAGGCAGGAGAATTGCTTGAACTCAGGGGTCGGAGGTTGCAGTGAGCTGAGATCGTGCCTGGGTGAAAGAGTGAAACTCCATCTCAAAAAATAATACATACATAAATAAATAAATATCCCAAACCTAGTATTCTCCCTAACATGAGACTCAGTACTTCAGCAGAGGTGACTTTGCCAAGTTTTTCTTTTTCATGCTTTCTTCAGAAACTTCTTGGCTTATCAACAAGTTACGTTGCAGAAGGCTGCAAGATCATTTGGCGTTAGAGTCAAAGTAATACCATGCAAGTGGCCACTAGAGTCAATAGTTGGAGACCAGCCACTTTTATGTGCTTTTGCTCTGGTGTAAAGGTTTGACAATATCGACGATCACAGGTAGAAAGTTCATGAATAGAGGAGTGCTTTATACATAGTAATTCATTTAGTCCCCACAAACAACCTATAAGATAGATGTTTTACAGATAAGAAAATTGTGGCACAAAGAGACTAGTAAGCAGGTAGAACTGAGCTTTGAACTCAAGCAGCTTGGCTCTAGACAGCGTCGTCTAAACCTAGGGTCTGTAAAGTATACCCTGCAGGCCAACTCCGGCCCACCACCTGTCTAAAACAACGTTTGAAGTTGTCTGCGGCTGCTTTCCTGCTACCATGGCAGAACTGAGTAGTTGCAACAAAAACTGTATGACCCACAAAGCCTAAAATATTCACTATCTGGTTCTTTACAGAAAAAGTTTGCTGACCCTTGCAGTAAATTATATTGGAGAATAATGGGGACTGTCCTTTTCTCACTTTAAAAAATACAAATGCAGAGCAGGTGTGGTGGCCCATACCTGTAACCTCAGAATGTTGGAAGGCTGAAGTGGGTGGATCACCTGAGCTCAGGAGTTCAAGACCATCCTGGACAATATGGCAAAACCCCATCTCTACTAAAAATACAAAAATTAGCTGAGTGTGGGCTGGGTATAGTGGCTCACACCTGTAATCCCAGGGCTTTGGGAGGCCGAGGCAGGTGGATCACAAGGTCAGAAGTTTGAGACCAGCCTGGCCAACATGGTGAAACCCCATCTCTACTAAAAATACAAAAAAAAAAAAAAAAAAAAATTAGCTGGGTGTGGTGGTGGGTACCTGTAATCCCAGCTACTCAGGAGGCTAAGGCAGGAGAATTGCTTGAACCCAGGAGGCAGAGGTTGCAGTGAGCTGAGATTGCACCACTGCACGCCAGCCTGGGCAACAGAACAAGACCTTGTCTCAAAAAAAAAAAAAAAAAAAAAAAGTGCATCTGAAAGCTGTTGTTTTATAGACTAACAAGTTAATAACTGGAAGAGAGTTTAGTATCTAACTAATTCTTCCCTGTTGGTTTTGAAGATAAGGACACTGAAGCCTGGGGTATTAATACATATCCCTAAATTACACTGAATGAGAGGAGCAGGACAGGACTAGAACTCGATTCTCCAACCCACAGATCTGTTGCGTTTCAGTTTCAAGTTTCAATTGGCACCATGGCAGGGATTTGTTGAAAATGAGTTAGAAGCAAAACTGGAAAGAATGATAGGTACCATCCAGCAAATGAAGAATCAAGTTAAAGGTTAAGTACAGAGGGGCCAAAAGGAAGGAAACAGAGTCTGTGCTGATAACTGGGGCACAACAGCTCCCAAGCCAACTATATCTGCTTCTCAGCTTCATCAAGGGCCAGCCATGGCAGGGCCACTCAAGCCTACTTGGACTCCTAGTCTCTGACTTCTGTTTACACTCATGTGCTTTGCCTACTGAATACTTAAGAATGGATTATTGTACATATGTCATTAGCCATATATAGTTCAGTCCTAACTAGATTACAAATTTCTTGAGGGAAAGTCCATAAGTCATGACCACATGGGGTGTAGAGTCTGTCTCTCTTTCCTGTAGAGAAGGCTATTCACTGGGAATTCAGAAGGGAAGTGCTGGCCTGATTATTTCCTTCTATTTTTCAATGTCCTTCCATAAGAAGGCTCATAAGAGATCTTTATTTATGATCATTTTCATCACCAGCAATGCGCATAGCCCTCATTTCATCTTAGAGCTTCAAAAGAATACATATTGAGACCAGCTTCTTTATGACTTGTCATCTAACATGCTCTCCTTTATTTCCAAAGGAACAAAGTACATATTTTCCCAAATGCAATTGAAATTTCAACCCCTGCTATTTCTTTTAGAGCTTGAGGGAGTCTTGGTGTTAATCAAATGAAAATGAAAAGAACTAGAATTTGTTATATAATTTTCCATCTACAGAAATGCAAATGATATTTAAAATTAGGATAATTTCAGAACTAGTGCATTGCTTTGTTGAAAGAATCAGTTCAAACATCATAGTTCAAATCATAGACAAATGCAAATCTCTTGGCATACATCATTATCAAATATAAAACTTTCAGAATTTTGGAAATTTCAGGTACCTTCATAACAATTAAAAAAAAAACCAACCACTAGTTCAGGGAGATGAACTATTGTGCATAATTACCAGCATTTTTAGAATTGTCTCCAGTTAGGTCTTGAGGATCACATATGTTAATTTACTCAGTTGGGAAGTAATGGCAAACTTGCACATTTTGCTCAGCCCCTGCTTTTTTGGAGCTTGCAGATCAAGTCCTAAAGGAATCCCCTCAGACTATCATGGGAATATCCATTTTGGCAACAGTTCAGTAGGGTATATGAATCAACGTGTGATAGTCACAGCTTTTTCCGCAGCTCCTACATCCTGTCACAGTTGACTGGTCTGGAGGACAGCTAGTCTGCCTAAGCCAATTAGTTTCTTCCTTAGGATTTTAGACTTTGTACTGAAAGAGTTAAGAGTGTTTCCCTCTAATGTCTGAGCTCTAGGGCTTAAACCTCAGGAGCTGTCACTTGTCATATTTTCGTTCATGTTAAGAAGAATAGTGATGGAAGCTAGTTTCTGAGAACAGAAAAAGAAAAACAAAGCAGATTCACAAGAGAGGAAGAGCTGGGGAGAGGGAACTGTGAAGTCACGAGTTCATGATTCTAGCTTTTCCTGAACTCTAGTCACAGATTTATTCTTATATTCCATTAGATACCTTTATATTCTTATAATAATGTCCTTTTTGTTTAAGCTAATTGGAGTGCAGTTTCTATTACTTGGCATTAAATGTCTTAAGAAATGCATAATAAGCTGGGTATGGTGGCTCATGCCTGTAATCCCAGCGCTTTGGAAGGCTGAGGCAGGCAGATCACCTGAGGTCAGGCATTCAAGACCAGCCTGGCCAACATGGTGAAACCCTGTCTCTACTAAAACTACAAAAAATTAGCTGAGGGTGGTGGTGGGTGCCTGTAATCGCAGCTACTTGAGAGGCTGAGGCAGGAGAATCGCTTGAACCCAGGAGGCGAGGTTGCTGTGAGCCAAGATCATGCCACTGCACTCCAGCCTGGTCAACAGAGTAAGATTCTGTCTTCAAAAAGAAAGAAAGAAAGAAATACATAATATCAAAAATTTTAAAGAGATGAAACAGATACAGTATTGCTAAGAAAGTAGTTATACTTCATGGGAAGTTAATTTTCTTATCAATAGGCTTCTTCAAGTTACAATTGAGGGCTACGTAGGCCAATGACATGGACTTAACATGTTCAATAGTTCAAGATTGAGTGAGTTTAATCATGTTGCTGTTGTTTGTTTTAATGAATAATACATAGCAAGGACTGGTAAATGAAGTATGGATGACCTACAAAAAAGAGGCAAAGAACATGCATGACAAAATGAAAGCAAATCTCACATGCCCAAATGAAAACCCACCCTCACTCTAACCATTTCTGGTTCTAGTCCTTGTCCCTGTCTCAGCAAATGGCACAGTTATCCACCTTATTGTGTGAGTGGAACCCTGGTGGTCAGTCACTCTCTTTTTTCCCTCTATCGGCTCCATCATTTCATCATTCTGCCAGTCTCAGAGATTTGACCAACTAGAAATCTTGTAAATGTATGTATGTTTTTCATCTCCGTTGATGCTACCCTAATCCACACCTGCACCATTTATCAATAGTAGTCACTGGCTGGGCATAGTAGCTCAAGTCTATAAATAATCCCAGCACTTTGGGAGGCCAAGGTGGGTGGATCATCTGAGGTCAGGTGTTCGAAACCAGCCTGGCCAACATGGTGAAACCCCGTCTCTACTAAAAATATGAAAATCAGCCAGTGTGGTGGCAGGCGTCTGAAATCCCAGCTACTTGGGAAGCTGAGGCAGGAGAATTGCTTGAACCCAGGAGGTGGACGTTGCAGTGAGCCGAGATCACACCATTGCACTCCAGCCTGGATGACAAAAGTGAAACTCCATTTCAAAAAAAAAAAAAAAAGTAGTCACTGAATTGGTCTCCTTTTTGAACTCTCAGTCACTAGTATTGCTAACTCCGTGGTTCTAGCCACAGAATGCTTTTTGAAATGTAAATCTGATGATGGCTTCCAACTCCCTCTAAAGATTCACAGCATACACATAATCTTCAAATATGTTAGTGACTTCTCATTGCTGTAGGTCAATGATTCTTGTTTTCACAGTAAAATCACCTGGAAGCTTTAAAAATAAAAAAAAAAAAAATTAAAAAAAACAACTTATTCCTGGTTCTTACTTCCAGAAATTTAGATTTGATGATTCTGGAATGGAATTCTTTAACCAGTATTTAAAAATGCTTCCCAGGTGGTTCTGACATGTAGCCAAATTGAAAAGAACTGCTCTAGACATACAGGCCAGAATCCTGATCACAGGCCTACGCAGTCTTGCTGCCGCTTACTTCTGTTTGCTTGTCACATATCACACCCCCATCTTCTCCAGCCATACTGGTCTTCTTTCAGTTCCTCAAAATCACATCACACGCCTTTCTGCTGCTGACTGGGCTTCTGAGAGTGTTCTTCCTGTGGAGCACGTCCCTGCTTCTTCCGTTCTCAGCTCTGCACCACTTCCTTAGGGAAGCCTTCCTTGACCTCCCTGACTAGGTCAATTCCCGGTCCTGGACTCATCAAACTCTGCACCTTTCCCTTGTGGCATTTGTCACAGTTTAGTTTTATATTTATATGTGACTCTTTGAATAATGTTTGTCTTCCCCACTAGACTATAAACTCCATGAGGGCAGGGACCATGCTGCCTTTGCTTGCCACTGTTATCTCCTCTCTCTAATAGTCTACACTGGGAATGGAGGAGACTCTCTCTACGTGTTGAGTGATCGAGTGAGCGGTGGGTGAGGGAGAGGGTAATGATTACTGAGGGTGTTACTGAGGGTAGCCCAGCTGGTTGTGGAATTAAAATTCAGTACTAAGATGTTTATTACAAAACCAACAAAAATGTTAAAGGGAAACCCAAGTCTTGAGTGGAATGGACAGTACAAAACTCTAAGGGACACATGGTTGATGGTGTGCTGCACAATTACAATTCCCCTCTGGAGAGGGGAAGATCTGGAGGAGAGGCCTCTGACCCAGCTGGATCTGGTCTTCCATTTATCCCCCATAGTCTCCTACCTGAGATTCAAGGAGTGTGGCCTGAAAGCAGAAAAGAACCTTTGCCCAGTATTTCCATAGGACTTGGCAATGCAAGGCAGCACCCCTATGGGATCACTGAGGCAGGTTGTGTGTTTGCTTGGATGACAGAGAGAGGTCTCACCCAACAAAAAGACACCTAGTTTGGTGGTTAGCCTTGGAATCGCACTCCCTACTTTCAAATCAAAGTGACCTTAGGACAAGTTACGTATGTTCTCTCTGTTTCTGTTTTCAAATTTTAGCATGGTGATAACAACAGTACCTACCTCACTGCATGTCTAAAGATTATATGAAAATAATAGTCTCTTTAGCATAGCTATTAAAAATTTAATGAGTTCTATCTAAAACAAGCACAAAGATCCTTCTTCAACCATTGCTTTTATTTTTCTATTTTTGTTTTGTTTTGGTTAATCAAATACTGCAGCACCGTTTTAATCAGTATAAAATCAAAAGAACTTTATACCTGTAATAAAAATCCAAATTTGGGGAAGGGCAAACTTTAAAACAGCAGCCAGGTAGAGAAGGTTTGGGGAAAGGAGGGGTGAGTGAATAGGCACATTGGAACTGTGGGGACATGTAACTGACCACTGTCAAACCAGTGTAAGTTTCTTCGTTTCTCACGGATAACACTTTATACACTTTTTTTTTCTTCCTTCCCTACTTAAGTTCATCAGTGTTTAGATACATCTGTTCCATTTTTTGTCCTCTTTTTGTTGGGATGTTACAACACAGTATTGTATTTACTCCAGTCCCTGTCCCATGCAGAAAAGTAAGATGATTTCAAATACTTTCTTCAGCTCCACAATAAACTGCCAGTCACTCTTCCACATTTCATCTCTGAACCAGTCTTCGAGTGCATCAATGGACTGCCAGCTGATCTTACTGACAAGAATGTTTGTAGCTTCAACATGCCTTCCAAAGTTTTTGGGCGACTCACCAGGGGTAGTAGGTTCTATTTTTACACAGACTTTTCATCCTTTTTTTGCAGCATCCACTTGTTTATAGTTTATATCAATACTTGTTACTATTCTGATGTCAACGAAATTTTTCCTTGGGACGAACATGGGTTGTCCCCTGTTTCATCTGTCACCCCCATCACTATCGGATCTCAAGAATTAAAAATGTACTGAGGAAGGCTTTTCATCTTGCAGGGAAATACTGCTATGTGCTTAAATTCTTCTTGTTTCTGTTTCTTGCAGTCTTGTCTATATTTTGTAAAGGCATCAAATAAATGGTAAATAATTTCTGCACTAAAAATTCTAACTCCTAAACGATCAGCCATTTCTTATGCATCTCGTTCACTTCTCACATTGAAGGCCAAAATTACTGCATACTGAGGGTCATGTTCCAACATCACTGAAGCCCTCATAACATATTTTTTTACGTGCTGGGTCAATGTTAATTCCTGCATAGGGCACTCTGATGTTTTCAGAAATTCAAGTAGAGTTTTCAAAAAACCCAGTGTAGATGACTGGACATAGACTCCTTTTTCTTCTACTTTGATAGCATTTAGTGTCTGCTTTAACTCATGGATCAATTCATCTTTAAGAACAAGGATTTCAGTTGGGTGCAGTGGCTCATGCCTATAATCCCAGCACTTTAGGAGGCCGAGGCGGGTGCATCACCTGAGGTCAGGTGTTTGAGACCACCTTGACCAACGTGGAGAAACCCTGTCTCTACTAAAAATACAAAATTAGGCCGTGTGTGATGGCTCACACCTGTAATCCCAGCACTTTGGGAGGCCAAGGTGGGCAGATCACAAGGTCGGGAGATGGAAACCATCCTGACCAACATGGTAAAACCGTGTCTCTACTAAAACACAAAAAATTAGCAGGGCATGGTGGTGCAAGCCTGTAGTTCCAGCTACTCAGGAGGCCGAGGCAGGGGAATCTCCTGAACCTGGGAGGTGGAGGTTGCACCAAGAGCCAAGCTCCTGACACTGCACTCCAGTCTGGCGAGAGAACAAGATTCTGTCTAAAAAATAAAAAAGAAAAAGAAAAAATTAGCTGGGCGTAGTGGCAGGTACTTGTAATCCCAGCTACTCAGGAGGCTGAGGCAGGAGAATCGCTTGAACCCAGGAGGCGGAGGTTGTGGTGAGCCAGTTTTGCGCCATTGCATGCCAGCCTGGGTAATAGGAGCGAAACTCCGTCTCAAAAAACAAAACAAAAGAACAGGGATTTCATCTTCTTTATAAGCCATGCGGAGGGGTAAACCAGCCAATGTTTTCTCCAGGTCTTTTCCAAGAATCCTTACCCCCTCAGTTGCTTTTACTTCTTTATACTGGTTCTTCACTCAAAATTCCTTCATAGAAGGAGGTAACAGGAGGCCTTGAATCTGAGTTACAATGGGCCCTTCTACTCCAGGAACAATGATTGTATCTCCTTCCTTCAAACGCCCATTGATCAAGATGACATCTATAGCGGTGCCCATCCCTGGGAGGGCTTTAACCTCCACCACCTGTGCTCTCAGCTCTTTACAGTGCTCTAGTCTCTTGCTCAATGTGGTTTGAGTTAACTCGACAAGAAGGTAGATCAGACTTTCCATGCCATCACCAGTATGTGCAGACGTAGGTACCAAAGACACAAAAGCGCGCGATCCTTATTCTCATAAAACAAAACAACATTCAAACCCTGCTGTGCAAATTCTACAATAATAGCCTTTGCTCCTTCTCAAATTCATCCCTTGTATTTTTTTTTCTGATTCTCTAAAGTAGCAGGCACATCAGAGTCCAGACTTTTTTTTCCAATCATATAACCTAACAATCTTATTGAGTGCAATAATGAAGGGACATTTTTTAGATTTGAGAAGGTTGATAGACTCAATTGTCTGGGGCTCCAAACCATGCATAATCTCAATGACTAAAATGGCAATGTCACAAAGAGAACTTCCTCTGTTTCTCAGATTACTGAAAGATTCATGCCAAGGAGTATCAATAATTAGCATTCCTGGAATCCGTACATTCTATCAAAAATTTTAAACATCTTAGCGAATTCATTAATAGCTTCAAAAGGAATATTGGTGGCCCCAATTTGTCGTGTGATAGCACCTGCTTCACCATTTTGTACATGAGTGTGATGAAGTTCATCTAGAATTTTTGTCTTCCCTGTATCCATGTGCCCAAGTGTGCAGATAATAGGGGCTCTTAGCTTTTTGGTATTTACATTTTACTATGTTCAAGTCTCCATTTTTCAATCCTTTGTTTTGCTTTGCATAAGCTCTTTCTTCTTCTTTATTTTATTTTATTATATTTTATTTATTTTTGTTTTTTTGAGATGCAGTTTCGCTCTTGTTTCCCAGGCTGGAGTACAATGGCATGATCTTGGCCCACCGCAACCTCCGCCTCATGGGTCCAAGTGATTGTCCTGCCTGAGCCTCCCAAGTAGCAGCACCATGCCTAGCTAATTTTGTGTTTTTAGTAGAGAAAGGGTTTCTCTATGTTAGTTAGGCTGGTCTTGAACTCCTGACCTCAGGTGATCTGCCTGCCTCAACCTCCTAAAGTGCTGGGATTACAGGTGTGAGCCACTGCACCCAGCCAGCCCTTTCTTCTTTAGTCCAATCATCATCAGAGTCATATTCAGAATCTGAGCTCATTTTTTTACTTGGCTTTTTATCTAATGTCTTCCCTGACTCTTTCTCATCTAACACCTTTTCATCTTGCTCCTCACCTTCACTGCCTTCACTTTCTCCCTCTTCTTTACTTTCTTCATCTTCTTCTTCCTCCTCTTCAGGGTTTTCTTTTACTTCTATATGAACTGTGTTTCTTTCTTCTTCTGTCTCCTCATCACTGGCCACAGCTTCCCAATCATCCAATCCAGTATCCTCAGTGTTATAGTTCTATTTCTACTCTAAGAACTCTGCCATGTTTTCCACTTTTGCTTCTGTGTTGGTAGAGCTGCCGTTGGAGCCTTGGTAATTGCATGCTGTTAACCTGCACAGCACACGGCCTCCCCTGTGCAAGCCAAACTTGTCACCATCCATGAGGAAAGGCTACTGGTTTCTGAATAAGACCAAAGCAAAGCACATTTATGATTCCTAAATTTCATATAAATCATAATTGCACAGATAATTTGCCTTTGAACTGCAAGCACCAAAATGTGACTGATGTCTGAGAATGGTTGTGAAGCTTCGTTGTAACTCCAAGCCCTGTAATACCTCTGATGACAAGTCTGTTAATTCCTGGAGTAAAGATGAAGAACTCTCACCAGCATTCCTTCCTAGGATAGTCACAGAATCAATAATGTTACACAGAACATCCTCCTCTGGTTTAATGTTATGAGTGAACATTGTATTCCCATACAGGAATAGGGAGAAGGGAGAAGGGGGCAGGGATAAGGGCGGCATTCCAATTATTTGCATGCCCTAAAATGAAATGCTATGAGCAAAGAGTGAAACCTAAAGAGAACTGGATATGCTACACATATTTGGTAAAACAGAGTTAATCGGAAAATCATTTCTATTACAACCACACAAATTCTCTGACATTTCAATTTGGCTAGTGCTCAACGGAAAAGGAGTATCATGGTAGATTTTATGTGTTGACTTGACTGGGCCATGGGGTGCCCAGGTGTTTGGTCAAACATTATTCTGGATGTGTCTATGATGGTGCTTTTGGATGAGATTAGCATTCAAATCAGTTGACTCAGATTGCCCTCCTTAACGTGGATAGGCCTTATCCAGTCAGTTGAAGGCTTGAATACAACAAAAAGGTTAGTGCTACCATGTGTAAGAGGGAATTTCCTTCTGGCTCACTACCTGGACTTAGAACATAGGGTTTCCACCTCCCACTGTCTTCAAGCTCTAACAGAAACATTGGCTCTTTCCGGGTCTTCAGCCTGCCAGCATTTAGACTAGAACTTACCCCATCAGCTCTCCTGGTTCTCAGGCTTTGGACTCAGACTGGAACTACACCATCAGGTCTCCTAGATCTCCAGCTTGCTCACTGCAGCTCTTGTAATGTGCCAGCTTTCATAATCATGTGAGTCAATTCCTTTAAGTCTCTTGCCCCTGCCCAACACACAAATTAGTTCTGTTTCTCTGGAGAACCCTGACTCATACAAGGAGCTTAGAAGGTTTTTCTGCCTTAGTAAATTAGGAGGTCAAATGTTATGGAACTTTTTTTTTTTGGTAATGAAGACTCGGAGTATTTTAGACAAATACGAAACATTGTGAACATGAGTCATTCCCCCTACAATGCTGTTGGAAAAAGAAGGGAAATTAGCATGTACTGAGTGCTTACTATAAACCAGTCAGTCATTCACACAAACATCAATTCAATGAATTGACTTAAAGAAATGTTGACTGACCTAAGAAATTAATTCCATATACTAGTTCTATTATTTGCCTTTCTTAATAAATATGAAATTTTCTAAATTGAAAGAGTCTTGAATATGGTCCTAGAACAAGCTAAGGCAAGAGCCTTCTTTTGCTAAGGGAAGCCTTGCAAACTTCAAAGGAGAAGGTGTGATTTCTTTCCTTTTGTTAATCAACTGGGGGATCACTTTAAAAATACTATCCTTCCTGACAAAACTGCATCATTGTGATGCAAAATAGATGACTTGACATTTTGCATTCCTGAACCCAAAGGGCTGGGATGGTGTCTCACATCACAGTATGATGGGTCACCTCCTGGAAAAACAGTGGATCACTGTTATAGGTTGAGGAAGGCTCAGAGGCATCCCCATTTCCTCACAGGCTTTTTGTAAATCACAGGAAGCCTTCTAGACTCAGCACTGCCCCAGACACAGAAACTACAAGATCTTATTGCAAGGCATGAAGAAAGGGTCAGGAAGTTAGTTTTTTATTTGACCTATATCTGAAGAGAGCAACTTGGAGTCCCATGGCCTCCTGGTGAGATCTTTCTGGGCCTTTTCTTTATCTGCCTGATGGAATGAATAGAAAGGTCAGGGAGGAAAAGAATTCTTGCTGAGATCAACAGGTTGGCAGACCTTACCCTTATGTATAAAAATGACCTAACCCCCACAATGTCCCTGCAATTTTTAATAAAGTCATAACCCCAAATAATAAGTGAGAACACAATATTTTGTAATGGACAAGAAACGATGCCTGGAATTGCTTTTGATAGCAAAAACCGCAATTTTTTTTTTGCATCAACATAATACAACCAGGGACCATACCTTTATCACTTGGTTAGGTCACTTAACTTCTCTGGGCTTCAGCTATAAAACTGGGGTGGGGTGAGGAGGGCTGGGAGGTACAAGGTAAAGGGTGGGACTACAGGATTACTGAGACTCCTTTACCTTGGAAAAAAACCAAGGTTTTTTATATATTATCTATATATATAGTACTATTATCAGCATGATAAGCCTTCTAACTTATCAAAAGAAAAATCTGGCAGCCCCAAAAATCCCTCCTTCATGTGGATGGCAGGAGTTCATGGCTTGTCAGCCTTTGGTTCAGTTTAACAAATATTTGGCCTCATTTGCTGTAACACATACCCTGTGCTAGGTTCTGGAAGGACAAAATGAACTCAAAAACTTCTGGAGTCTTTAGCTTAAGAGAATACATGCTGAGTTGTTTGTGAAAAAAAAAACACAAAAGCACATGGAGGGCAGTTTAAAAATGTGTCTGCAAATTATTTGATACTCCTTCCATTTAGAGGGGTCCAATTTTAGTGACTCAACTGGAACCAATTGAATCTTGTAGTGATGCTGTGTGATGTCTGAGGCCAGCTGGAAAAAGCCCTTGTCTGATTCTCTCGGGCCTTTCTGGAGAAAGCCTTCCACCATGTAGGAAGTCTGATTACCCCAAGACAGTCATGCTGGTGTAGGTGCCCTTGTTAGCCTCTGCCAGGCTCACAGCAGACACCTTAACTGGTGGACCTATGACAGAGCTGGGCCTCAACTGCTGGACCTATGACAGTTGATCCTTATGTGACTGGAGCCCCAGTCAACATCTGACTGAAACTGCATGAATAAACCCAAGCTGCCTGGGCTGAGCACATCCTGAATTCCCAGAAAACCATGAACAAAATAAAAAGAGGATTTTAAGCTACTGATTTGGGGGAGTAATTTATTATGCAGTAGTTGTAAGCAATACAATATATTCAGTGATATTCTTAAGATAAGTCATCCAGGCCCTGTGCGGTGGCTCACGCGTAATCCCAGCACTTTGAGAGGCTGAGGAGGGTGGATCACTTGAGGTCAGGAGTTGGAGACCAGCCTGGCCAACACGGCGGAACCCCATCTCTACTAAAAATACAAAAATTAGCTGGGTGTGGTGGCGGGCACCTGTAATCCCAGCTACTTGGGAGGCTGAGGCAGGAGAATCCTTTAAAACTGGGAGATGGAGGTTGTACTGAGCTTAGATCATGCCACTGCACTCCAGCCTGGGCAACAGAGTGAGACCCTGTCTCAAAAAAAAAAAAAAAAAAAAAAAAGATAAGTCATCTAGAATCAAAGTTAATATAGAAACATTTCTTTAATTATTTTTTTCCAATGGTTATAGTTATAGTCTATGGTCAGGAAGAGAAAGATAACAATAGTGTAATTGACCTAAGACCCTCATAAACAGGATCATGCAACATTTAAAGCAACTTATTTTTTTTTTTAAAGCACAGCCTTGAAAAGTAGCTTAAATTTCTTCAAACTAGAAATATATCCATGGAACACGAGTATTCTGAAAAAGCAACATTCAATTTAAGAAAAATAAAGCCAAGATGACCCATTAAATAACAACTACAGTTGTCTTATTTCACATTATCAGTGCTTTTCAGGACGACTGAATTTTTTGTGTTTGTTTGAAAAAAGTAAAGTTATCCTGAGTCTTTATTTACTCTAACCACAGTGAAACACATTCTGGTCTGGTGATCAGAGGAAAAATACAGAAAGATAAGAATAGACTCTTGCCTCCTACCCCTCTAGCCAGATTGTGTGACACATGTTCCTCCCATTTTAAATTCATAGATTTTTTCAATACTATAAGAATTCAAGTGCTCTATTCAGTTAAAGGGTTGAGCATGATCCTTTCCCAAGAATGACAGCTTCATGACTCCATGGACAGATACCTTGTCTGAAGAGGCAGGCTCCAGTCCCTGCAGAAAATGTATTCTAACAGGTGACAATTTAAGGGCCCACCTGGGAGAGTAGCTAAAATTGCCTCTTCATTTTGGTGTCTCTGTTTGCTAAGCAGTAATTACAGCCCTAAGAGTCACTGTGACCCCCTCAGGGCAGAGTTTGCACAATGTCCCCTCCCATAATACAGGGGGAGCTACTTAGAGGGCAGGGGAAAGGGAGGGGTCCATTCCCCCTGGTAGAGCTGGTGGGGGCTGTAGTTGCCCCCTCCCTCTCTCAGCCTCTTGATCTTCAATAAAATGATCTTAAACTACAAAAAATAAATAAATAAAAGTTGTCACCGTGAAGGTTCGGAAGGCTGCAAACTGGTTAAGAAAAATCAGTGTGGGAATGAAAAATACTAAATTCACTTTGCAAACATGATACTTTTCAAAATCAATTACACTTGCTTTGAAAAAAAAGCTTAATCTTTAACATTTGCATTCACCATGGCCACATGTGCTTGTGCTCGATAGCCTTTTGCCATCTTAATGGCAATATTCACATATAAGTAGGGTAAGTGAATATGTGTGGGTGGGGGTTGTGGGTTGGGCTTACGCAAATAAACCTAAAACTCACTCAAGATCCTTTTGGGTTTGACACTAATGGGTGGAACAGGTGGGGAGATGCTATTTTCATGACTGCACTAACTGCAGGTGGTATGTAAAGTCCATATGAAAAAAAGACAAATAGGCTAGGCATGGTGGCTCACACCTGTAATCCCAGCATTTTGGGAGGCTGAGAGGGGTGGATCACCTGAGGTCAGCAATTCAAGACCAGCCTGGCCAACATGGTGCAACCCCATCTCTACTAAAAATATAAATGTCCACATGAGAAGCAAGGAAAGATCTAAAATCGACAGCCTATTGTCAAAATTGAAAGAGCTAGAGGGGCAAGATCAAACAAACTCAAAACCTAGCAGAAGATAAGAAATAACTAAGATCAGAGCAGAACTGAAGGAGATAGAGACACAGAAAACCCTTCAAAAAATCAATACATCCAGGAGCTGGTTTTTCGAAAAGATCAACAAAATAGACAGACTGCTAGCCAGATTAACAAAAAAGAAAATAGAGAATAATCAAATAGATGCAATAAAAAACGATAAAGGGGATATCATGACAGATTCCACAGAAATACAAACCATCATCAGAGATTATTACAAACAACTCTATGTACATAAACTAGTAAACCTGGAAGAAATGGATAAATTCCTGCACACGTGCATCCTTCCAAGCCTAAACCAGGAAGAAGTCAAAACCCTGAATAGACCAATAACAAGGGCAGAAGTTGAGGCAGCAATTAAGAGCCTACCACCCAAAGAAAGCCCAAGTCCAGATGGGTTCACAGCTGAATTCTACCAGACATACAAAGATGAGCTGGTACCATTCCTTCTGAAACTATTCCAAACAATCCAAAAAGAGGGAATCCTTCCCAAATCATTTTATGAGACCAAAATCATCCTGATACCAAAACCTGGCAGCGACTCAGCAAGAAAAGAAAACTTCAGGCCAATATCCATGATGAACGTAGATGCAAAAATCTTCAATAAAATACTGGCAAACCAATTGCAACAGCACATCAAAAAGCTTATCCATCAGGATCAAGCTGGCTTCAATCCCAGGGATGCAAGGCTGGTTCAACATACACAAGTCTATAAACAGAATCCACCACATAAACAGAACCAAAGACAAAAACCACATGATTATCTCAATTGATGCAGAGAAGGCCTTTGACAAAATTCAACAGTCCTTTATGCTAAAAACCCTCAAAAAACTAGGTATTGATGGAACGTATCTCAAAATAATAAAAACTATTTACGACAAACCCACAGCCAATATCATACTGAATGGGCAAAAACTGGAAGCATTCCCTTTGAAATCTGGCACTAGACAAGGATGCCCTCTCTCACCACTCCTATTCAATATAGTATTGGAAGTTTTAGCCAGAGCAATCAAGCAAGAAAAAGAAATAAAGGGTATTCAAATAGGAAAGGAGGAAGTCAAATTGTCTCTATTTGCAGACAACATGATTATATATTTAGAAGACCCCATCGTCTCAGCCCAAAATCTCCTGAAACCAATAAGCAACTTCAGCAAAGTCTCAGGATACAAACTCAATGTGCAAAAATCACAAGCATTCCTATACACCAATAACAGACTTAAAGGGAGCCAAATCAAGAATGGACTGCCATTCACAATTGCTACAAAGAGAATAAAATATCTAGGAATACAACTAACAAGGAACATAAAGGACATCTTCAAGGAGAACTACAAACCACTGCTCAACGAAATAAGAGAGGACACAAACAGATGGAGAAACATTCCATGTTCATGGTTAGGAAGAATTAATATCGTGAAAATGGCCATACTGCCCAAAGTAATTTACAGATTCAACGCTACCCATGACCTTCTTCAAGCTACCCCATCAAGCTACCAATGACCTTCTTCACAGAACTGGAAAAAACCACCTTAAACTTCATATAGAAGCGAAAGAGAGCCCACATAGCCAAGTCAATTCTAAGCTAAAAGAACAAAGCTGGAGGCATCACACTACCGGATTTCAAACTATAATACAAGGCAACAGTAATCAAAACAGCATGGTACTGGTACCAAAACAGACATATAAACCAATGGAACAGAACAGAGGCCTCGGAGGCAACACCACACATCTACAACCATCTGATCTTTGACAAACCTGACAAAAACAAGCAATGGGGAAAGGAGTCCCTATTTAATAAATGGTGTTGGGAAAACTGGCTAGCCATGTGCAGAAAGCAGAAACTGGACCCCTTCCTGACACCTTACACTAAAATTAACTTCAGATGGATTAAAGACTTAAACATAAGACCTAACACCACAAAAACCCTAGAAGAAAATCTAGGCAAAACCATTCAGGACATAGGCGTAGGCAAGGACTTCATGACCAAAACACCAAAAGCATTGGCAACAAAAGCCAAAATAGACAAATGGGACCTAATCAAACTCCAGACCTTCTGCACAGCAAAAGAAACAGTAATCAGAGTGAATTGGTAACCAACAGAATGGGAAAAAATTTTTGCAATCTACCCATCTGACAAAGGACTAATATCCAGAATCTACGAAGAACCAAAACTGATTTACAAGAATAAAACAAATAAGCCCATTCAACAGTGGGCAAAGGATATGAACAGACACTTTACAAAAGAAGACATACATGAGTCCAACAAACATATCAAAAAATGTTCATCATCACTGGTCACTAGAGAAATGCAAAT
>CAUYLG010008568.1:0-50215 GCA_963573385.1 Cacajao melanocephalus | reverse complement strand
TCATCATTTTTTATGGCTGCATAGTATTCCATGGTGTATATGTGCCACATTTTCCCTGTCCAGTCTATCATCGATGGGCATTTGGGTTTGTTCCAGGTCTTTGCTATTGTAAACAGTGCTGCAATGAACATTCGTGTGCATGTGTCCTTATAGTAGAATGATTTATAATCCTTTGGATATATACCCAGTAATGGGATTGCTGGGTCAAACAGAATTTCTATTTCTAGGTCCTTGAGGAATCGCCACACTGTCTTCCACAATGGTTGAACTAATTTACACTCCCACCAACAGTGTAAAAGTGTTCCTATTTCTCCACATCCTCTCCAGCATCTGTTGTCTCCCGACTTTTTAATGATCGCCATTCTAACTGGCATGAGATGGTATCTCAATGTAGTTTTGATTTGCATTTCTCTAATGACCAGTGATGATAAGCATTTTTTCATGTTTGTTGGCCTCATGTATGTCTTCTTTTGTAAAATGTCTGTTCACATCCTTCGCCCACTTTTGAATGGGCTTATTTGTTTTTTTCTTGTATATCTGTTTTAGTTCTTTGTAGATTCTGGATATTAGCCCTTTTGTCAGATTGGTAGATTGCAAACTTTTTTTCCCATTCTGTTGGTTGCCAATTCACTCTAATGACTGTTTCTTTTGCTGTGCAGAAGCTGTGGAGTTTGATTAGGTCCCATTTGTCTATTTTGGCTTTTGTTGCCAATGCTTTTGGTGTTTTGGTCACAAAGTCCTTGCCTACGCCTATGTTCTGAATGGTTTTGCCTAGGTTTTCTTCTAGGGTTTTTATGGTGTTAGGTCTTATGCTTAAGTCTTTAATCCATCTGGAGTTAATTTTTGTGTAAGGTGTCAGGAAGGGGTCCAGTTTCTGCTTTCTGCACATGGCTAGCCAGTTTTCCCAACACCATTTATTAAACAGGGAATCCTTTCCCCATCGCTTATTTTTGTCAGGTTTGTCAAAGATCAGATGGTTGTAGATGTGTGGTTAAACATTCCTCTTTATTGAATATTTAAGTTGCACCCAATTTTTATCTATAGTAAATAGGATAGCAATATCTTTGTACACATTTGTTTGATACATTTGTTTGTGTCCTTATAAGGCATTTCTAGAAGTGCTTTGATAAAGCAAAGATAAGTTTGAAAAATGTTTAACACCATTGATTTACATTAACAAGATGCCTTTCAGAAATATTATGCTAATTTATACTACCAAGCACTGGAGATATAAGGACCTATAATATGATACCTTAACTATTAACTTCTTTTTCGTTTGTTTGTTTGTATTTGAGACGGCAGTCTCACTCTGATGCCCAGGCCAGGTGGAGTGCAGTGGTCTGACCTTGACTCACTACAACCTCTGCCTCTTGAGTCCAAGAGATTCTCTTGTCTCAGCCTCCCAAGTAGCTGGGATTACAGGCACCCACCACCGCACCCAACTAATTTTTGTATTTTTAGTAGAGAGAGGGTTTCACCATGTTGGACACGCTGGTGTCAAATTCCTGACCTCAAGTGATCCACTCACCTCGGCCTCCCAAAGTGCTAAGAATAAAGGCATGAGCCACCACACCCAACCAACTATTAACTCCTTTAATCAACATTTTAACAAGCATTGACTGTTCATCTTTTGCCGAAGATAAGCACAAAATGATTATTGAAAAACAAAGATGACTTCACTGTATTTCTTATGGAAAGAAGAATGCAAGGCAGTTTATATTTTAGTCATTTGGAAATTATACAATTTCAAAATTATCTCATGTTGGCCTTCTGTGGTACCTGAAATTCCATCAGTAGAGAGTCATCCTTTGGTTCAAAATATAAGGCAAAATTATAATAATCAACATTTATTGATATCAGCATAAGTGCTAAGAAATAAAACCTACACTATTAGTCTGAAGTTTAATTTGAAAGCCAGAAAACTAACTATATATATACAATTACCCACAAATACAAATATATATTCATATTCACTTAATTTGAAACATATTCAAAATAAGAAACAAAATATACCTCATAGATTAATTATTCCTTTATTCTTAAATCATCAAACTATTGTAGCTAAGTACTTAATATCACATTTTTTAAATTTTATAATTCTATATCCAGCACAGGACTAGGACTTCACGAAACCTTATATATACTTACAGTTGCCTTTAAAATTAAAAGTTTAAAATGTCTGACAAGTTGACAGTAAGGTCGTTGTAAACTTCAGATTCATGGTTGGGTCAAATCAGCCTGATGTCTAAGGCATACAACAAGACACTGGATTGCATGAATAAGTTTCTTACTCTCTGAGTAGGTAATAATCAGCAGTTTTATAGCAGTGACATTTATATTCTTAAAGGGAGGTAAAGAAGGAGAGCATCTATAACTCGTTTGATGTGTACCTCATGTGGATTTTCATGGGTCACTCTGAACATTTCCACCCTGAGGTTTGTTGGTTAATCTTCTGGTCGGAAAAAAAAAAGTGCATGGGGAGATTATATATACTACCACAAATGAAAAACTATTCAGTGAATTGAAACAACAGTGAATTTAAATACCACAGCATTCTTACAACTTAGAATACCTATATAAGGTATGAGACTAAAGTAAATAAATAACAGATAATAGAATTTGTATAATAGGCTGGGCGCAGTGGCTCATGCCTGTAAATCCCAGCCCTTTGGGAGGCCAAGGAGGGTGGATCACCTGAGGTCAGGAGTTTGAGACCAGCTTGGCCAACATGGCAAAATCCTGTTCCTACTAAAAATACAAAAAATTAGCTGGGCATTGTGGCGGGCATCTGTAACCCCAGCTATTCAGGAGGCTGAGACAGGAGAATCGCTTGAACCTGGGAAGCAGCGATTGTGGTGAGCCAAGATTGCACCATTGCATTCCAGCTGGGCTACAGAGTGGGACTCTGTCTCAAAAAAAAAAAAAAAAAGAATTTGTACAATAAACGTTTTCAGATTGTTACACTAAATATATCATGTAACCTGACTGTTACCATTCCTACAACTACCATCCTTCAGTAGCCCACTGCATCTGAGCATTCTGATGAGATGCAAGAGATGAAGTTATAACACTGAAACCCTCAGCCTACACTCAGTTGAACTTCTAAACTTTTAGGAGTTCAGGCAACTTGTTTTAACAGAAAGAGCATGATGTTTGGAGCTAGAAAAGCATGGGAATAAATGTACTTTCTCACTGTGTGACCTGACGCAAGTTACTAAATTTTCTGGACCTCAATCCCTTCATCTGCAAAATTAGATCTGATAATACAGTGTCACTCATTCTAGAAGTCTATAAAATCCTCTTTTTGATAATTTCTTATTTCATTTAGATTTACATCTTGATGACAATCTTTTAAAAAATGAACATGAGTATATTCTGGTAAAAATAAACATATAATGTGAACGAATATGTTATAACAAAATACTGCTGTGTAGTGTCAGTGTCTGCTTTGGCATTTGTGTTCTGGGTGACACTGTTCCCAAATATTACTACTTTGTCATAGCCAAATGAGAAACAGAGAAATACTTACATAAAGAATGCTTTTGTGTCAAATGAAGGCTCAACAGGGTCACAATGCTATAGAAATAAAGGTTTTCAACAGTTGGAATAGAGAAAAATGATGGAAGAATAATCATCATACAGTGGTACAGCCATATGAAACCTCAGAGAAATCTGTGTCATAATCACTTTGAGAAAGCAATTTAGTTTCAGTAATGGTTTCTGCCTTCCTAGTAAGGCAGAACTTCCTAATCAGGTGTAACTTCTGTTGGTTTTGTACTTTTCTTGTTATTAAAATAATTTATCATAATTTTATAATTCTGTAAGAGCTATAAGCATAAAAACATTTTGTTTTATATTTGTACATATTTAAATAAAACAAAAATAATTTAATATTACAGGATATGAGACTATATTTTTTTCTTTAAAAGGAGCCTGTACATTTCTCTTTTGAAACTGTGTTACTAGATACCTAGTGCCTAGCCTAAGACAGCTCTTAGTAAAATTTAGTACCCATCCTTTTTTCCCTGTATATATTTATTATCATATAGCTATCTGGCATTTGGCTGGGCTGATTTGTTTTTTCCAGTTCCTGGTGATAACTGGGAGGTATAATGGGCATAATTTGATTTCAGTTTTCAGGCTTTATATGGCAAAATTAATCAATGAGCATACACATAGGCCAATTTGGCAATCACTGCTTATGCAATATTATTTGAGTGACAATAAAGAGAAACCTATAATGGCCATTTTTGGAATTTTGTCATTAGAAATGTTTTTCTTTGATTTAATGAAGAGAACAGGATGTAGACTGTTCAAGAGAACTCTCAAAGCCCGAAATCATGGTGTCTTAGAAGCATAACAGACTATATAGGAATTCTATATACTATAGTAATTCTAGTAATATAATTAACAGATTATATAGTAATTCTAGCACTCTCAAACAATTCTAAAAGTAGAAAACAGCCATTAGAAAAAAAAATTAGTTTTATTCATTTATATATGGCCTGTCTCTTTTCACAATTTGATTCAAGCATATTACTAAAGTCATGAAAGTATGACAAATATTAGTATACACCAGGTCCACTACAGTGAGAGATTTCACCTGGTGTTGTGACTTGCTTAATTGAGCATTTTAAATTGTCTGAATGTGTCAAGATTCCTTCTGACTAAACAGTTTATAAGAGAAACTTTATCATCCAATCAAAGACAAGAGAAAAAAAAAAGTAAAAAAGGCATTGATACAATAGGCTGCCAGAGATTTCTGTGAGTTGGTAAAAACTGGAGTAGATTAGAGGGTAAATGAATCCAATTACAAAGCTTAAGGACAGAAGGGAGCTTTCAAAGCCAGATACAAACAACAGAATGCTTAATATACCAGCAGAGGTCAGGCAACTATTTTCATGAGTAACAGTATAAATTCAGTCATTCAGGCCATTGAAAATAATACATGCTATTTCTTCTCTAATTCTGCATATGTTCTAAAAGGAAAGACAATAGTTTAAGTCCTTTTTTCTTATTGCACACATAAATAGTCCAAAATAACAGAAATAATAAATTAGGATATTATCAATAAACTCACTGCTATTTTGTTTCACGTTTACTACAAACTTTCTTTTTCTCACATCTTTGGTTATATCAGCTGAAACAATCATAGAAAGAAAGTATTATAGACACCAGAGCTAATTACATCATACTGTTCACTTTGGCGCTCAAAAAGAATCTCCTTCATGTCTTTATGTGATATACTTTCAAATGTCTCCAGGTAATGAATTTCTACTAGTTTATTGAATTATGAAACTGTACCTTGAGAAGTTGGTTTTGTTTGTATGTTTTCCGAGGTTTTGTTTTTTTTTTTTTGACAGGGTCTCGCTTTGTCTCCCAGGCTGGAGTGTAGCAGCATAATCTCTGTTCACTGCAGCCTTGACCTCCTGAGGTTCAAGAGATACTCCTACCTCAGCCCCCCAACTAGCTAGGACTATAGGCACACACCACCACGCCCAGCTAGGTTTTGTATTTTTTGTAGAGACAGGGTCTCACCATGTTGGCCAGTCTGGTTCTGAACTCCTGAGTTCAAGCGACCTGTCCAACTCGGCCTCCCATGTGCTAGGATTACAGGCGTGAGCCACAGAGCCTGGCCTTGTTTGTTTGCTTAATTTCAATACAAGCTAGCTGTTTTCAGGTTCCTTAAAAAAACTTATTGAAAATAATTTAAATTAAAATAAATTTCCAAAAATGAAAATAGCACAAAGAATACCCATGTTCCTTTTACCCAGACCCATCTATTGATACTGTTAGCAATTTTATCCTATTTGCTTTATTTGCAGCCATGCTCTCTCTCTCTACACACACACACACACACACACACACACACACACACACACACTTTTCTCAACCACTTGACATCATGACACTTTATCCCTAAATATTTCAGTATGTAAATCCTAAGAAATCCACTTAATGCATAATTTAATGCATAAATTTACATTACAACAGTTTTACCTAGTCTACCATTCATATTCCAATTTTGTCAGTCTTTTATACTATTTATTTTTACTCCTCCAGTACAGGACCCAGTTTAGGGTCAGGCATTATGTTTAGTTGTCATATCTCTTTAGTCTCTTTTAACATGGAATATTTCAACAGCCTCTTTGTCTTTTATGACATTAACTTTTTTTTTAGAGGAAGTCTCGCTCTGTTGCCCAGGCTGGAGTGCAATGGCACGATCTCAGCTTACTGCAACCTCTGCCTTCCAGGTTCAAGCAATTCTCCTGCTTCAGCCTCCTGAGTAGCTGGGACTACAGGCACACACCACCACACCCACCTAATTTTTTGTATTTTTAGTAGAGACAGGGTTTCACCTTGTTAGCCAGGATGATCTTAATGTCTTGACCTTGTGATCCACCCACCTCAACTTCCCAAAGTGCTGGGATTACAGGCGTGAGCCCCTGCACCCAGCCAACTTTTTTTTTTTTTGAAACAGAGTCTTACTCTGTCACCCAGCTAGAGTGCAGTCTCGTGATCTCGGCTCACTGCAACCTCCACCTCCCAAGTTCAAGCAATTCTCATGCCTCAGCCTCCCAAGTAGCTGAGATTACAGGTGCCCACCACCGCACCCAGCTAATTTTTGTATTTTTAGCAGAGTGGGGATTTTGCCATGTTGGCCAGACTGGTCTCAAACTCTTGACCTCAAGTGATCTACCTGTCTCGGCTTCCCAAAGTGCTGAGATTATAGGCATGAATCACTATGCCTGAGCTGACATTAGCATTTTTAAGGGACATCATCTTCCTTCCTTTCTTTCAATAAAAAATTCCTCATTTTGCATTTATCTGATGTGATTAGGTTGAGGTTATACTTTCTTGACCGGAAAATCACATCTGGAGAAATAACAGATCTATCTGTCCTTCATTCATTGCATAAACTTTTATCACCTGGTCAGGATGTTACCTGATTTCTCGATTGCATAAATAGATCTTTTTTTCTTTGTTTCAACTTAATAAGCAGTCTAACACTTGAAGTTAATCAAATACCCTGCTCCTCATCAAAATCCTCCCCCAAATTTAGCATGCATACATGATCCTTGCCTAATGTAATCTTTATCATGATGATTTTTCAACTCTAGATCTCTCTCTATATTAACACTAGTCAGCCCTCAGTATTTTACTATAATGAGGAACCTCTCTTTCTCCTCTATTTACAGGTCTATCAATTCCTAGTTTTCTAGTGATTTACAAACTATTACTATACTTTATATTTTTGTGCTCAGTGGTTACCAGGTTGGCCAGTAGGAATGCCTCCAATGGGATCCCTGTGTCCTTGTAATGTGACCCCATTGTTTTACTTAGCACTGACCCTAACTTATATTCCTGAAATCAGCCATTCCTCTGAGAAGCCTCTTTTTCTTTGCAAAGTTAAAATATCTTTTAAATATTAGAATTTAAAGGTCACTTTCAGAAGGTTCTAACACTTTGGGAAAAACAACATTATAAAACTGCCTGGTGATTTAAAATGAAAAATATCTCTTCGATTTTTTAAGAGTTTAAATGTCTTAATTATCTGGCAACCTAACAACCATCTAAGACATGATAATCATGAAACATTAAAATATTATATTTTATATGTCTTTCTAACTTCTCTAGAATCTCAGGATGTGAGTAGTATACTCTAAATACTCCCTGCCAACTCTACCAAATTTTCAGAACATTTCAAGTCAGCAATGCTTTTATTTTTCCTATTAAAAATTAATTTATAAAATGTGCTCAGTAGATCTCATTTATAGTGCTTCATTGCAAGCCAACCTTGAAAATTAGTTCAAACATTAAAGCCCAAAAGATTATTTACCAAAACTATCCTTTCTCCACAGGACACATAGGTAGTAAGCTAAAAAGAATGTCTCCTTTATTACTCTCTAGGCTTAAAATATTACCTATATTGAACATATAGGAAGTGGGCCATTTGAATGATTGCTTAAAGAAGTGTGTAGGGAAAATGTCATTTCAAACTCCTTAAAAAATGTGTACCCTAAAACTGCTTTATTCCAATCATATTACTTTAACAGAATCCTTCCATGAATATATGCCAATTTAAGTATATTAACGCATGTTTGTATCCACACTTGTTATGCAAAAGGTAATTTTTATATCCATAATTTTAACACTATGACCTAGCTCTCATCATTTCTCCAAATGGCTGAATCATCATCTGAAAACTTGTAATTCCTTGAGGTACGTTAGGACATTTCATTATGTAAGCAGATCTCTACAATTTTCAAATTTTTTCTTATACAAAGACTCAGCCTATAAAAATCAGTGCCTTGGGAAATAAAATTAAACATCCTCAATGCCTGTCAAAGTACAAATGATTCTCTGAGCATGAATTTCTGGAATTTTAATGCAAGTCAGTACCAATGCTTTTTTCTATTTAATATGAGCTTTCCAAAACAATATTTAGGAGCATATCTTTTGTTAAGAAAGATGTCAAGAAAAATTGAGAGTTTTTCTTTTATTATATCTGTCAAACAATCTTTCCAAAATGATGTTGATTCCAGATTCAGGAAGATAGAAAAAGAGTAGTTCTATTTTTTTAGTTAGCTTTTATCTCTTTCTTGTTCATCTGTGACATGAAAACTGTGTAGCTGCAAAATAAAAGGAAGAATAAATCATTCCACACAGTGGCCCTAGAGAGGTCAGGTTAATAGTGAGCAAAAGCTACATATGAAGTGACAGAATTAATCATTCATGTGGCAAATTGTTTTTTCCAAATATGGTCACAATAGCATCTCCCATCCACATGTAATGTAACTTTGACGTTCTCAAGAGGTGGGATCTACATTTCTTTCCCTTGATTCTGGGCAGGCTAGTAATGTCAAAGGCTAAGTCTTACACCAGAGGCCAGTTCCCTTGTTTCTCTTGCAACACTGGCCTTTGGAGCCTACAAGTAAGCAGGCTGGTTGCCCTGAAGCCAGCATGTTGGACAAAAGCCCAAACTAGTCCACATGGAAAAACCACATTAAGAAAGATGCCCAGCCATCCCCCAGCTGCTTCAGTCCCCTGCTGTTCCACCTCCAGCCACAATCTAACTGCAGCTGCATTAGAGTTCTAGCCAGAACTGCCCAGATGAGCCCTTCCCAAATTCCTGACCCAGAGAAACCACGAGCAATAATAAAAATGATTTCTGTTGTTTTAAGCCACTAAGTTTTGGGGTAACTTATCACGCAGCAATAGAAAACTGAACATGTCAGCTTTCCAGACTGAGTACTGAATAATAACATGGACTGGGTTGAGGAAGATTGCTCAAGTAGGGAATTAAGGTATGGAAGTCATGCTGAATGTTCACTGTAATTCTCATTCAAGTTTCCACAGGCCTCTCAGTTTTCTTCAAATTCTATTCAATGATATGGATCCAATATAAAATCCAAAGCAAAAAATCCATGATGCATATGTGGTAAAGCGAACTTTGGTCTACTAAAAAGAGTTAGCAGCAGCATTAAATAGATCTATGTTTCCAATATTTGGGCCTCCAAAGTTACAGAGTCATAGCTTCTGTCTTACCTATTCTAATCTAATAATAATAATATCACACATAGTAAGTTTAACATTTGATCATTTCCAAAGTGCTTTCATTTACCTGATTTCATGTGAGCTTATAAATAATCCTATGAAGTAACAGAGCCTCACAGAGAAAAAAAAACTGAGTCTCAGAAAAGTTATATAAATTGCTCAGGATTAAGGAACAAGGGGAAAAAGGATTTAATTCAAGCAAGTAGAAGACTAGACCTGCTACCCTGATCTGGGAGCCACATGATATATTATACGCTAATCACTGACCATGTGACACAGAGTCTATGTGTGCCACTCTCTAAGGAACCAAGATTCAGGTGTATATTAAACATTATGCTCCTAAGTGTTATACTATTTTGCTTTTTAAATGCTCTCTTCTGAAAATCTTGCATTTTTATTATACTCTGGATAATCACTAAAGACTATTCCAAGGACTAGTCTCGAGAGCCTTGTAATTTTTTAAATGTTAAACAAAGTAGGTGCTATTTCAAAGTCCTTTAAGGTTTGATTTAATGAATGCCAAGCATCTCAAATCCACAGGAAATTTTTTTAACACAACACTGTTGGATACCTTCTGAAAAGGAAAGTTAACGTATGCACCAAATGGAATTCTCATTGAGCTCCGAGATACCGCTTGTCAGACAGAGGAGGTTTCTTGCTGTTGCTGTTTTGTGTACCCAAACACTGAATATTATTTATTAAAAAAACAAGCTTTTAAAAATTCTCTGCCCTGTTCTTTGCCACTAACCATGCCTCCCCAACCACTGGAACAGTTCCATCTCCTTTTAACAACTTCCCATTAAACCTCATGAACCATATCCTGTACTTAATGGGCTGTTAATATTTTAAAGCTTCTGTAGTTCTACTGTAAATCCCCGGACCCGTTTGCAACATTGAAAAGATATACCAAAAAAAATCTGCCAGGCCAATGATACAAAGAAACCACATAACTTAAATTTTGACAGTTCAACAATAAGTTGTACCATTAACAATAGACTCAATAATAACAGTATAACGGGGCAGTAATTATGACAGTTATATATCTGAAAACACTAAGTAGGCTGGAAACATACAAACATTTAACTGGCTTCAAGCCACATACTTGTCACAGTAGCCCAGCATAAGCTACAATACACTTGGTTAATCACTTACATGGCACTTCAGTTCCTAACTAATAAATAAATAAAATTAAAGTAATATGCCAATAGAGTTTAACCTGATTATTTATTTCATTATAGGAAATCTACAGAAATAAAAAATAATGACTAGTTAATTATCTCAAAAAAGCAAACTAGAACTCTAAATACATTTTGTACATCCTTCCTTTTGGGGAGAAAGTGAATAAATAATCCAAAGGACATCATTTCTAGTTTCTATTCCTGTTTTATGCATGTATACAAACCTATTAATAATTCCTACCAAGAATTAGAATGCTGTAACAGTATTCATCTAAATTGAGAAAGAAATTTTAAAATAAAATTTATAGGATTTAAAATGTCTTCATTATGCAATAAGAAAGAAAATGACACTAGTATCTGATTGAAACAGTCAGAGATATTTTATGTCTATGGCCACCCAGTTTCTCTCCTGGTCACTCTTAATCTAACCCATCTCATCTGTGCTGTCAAACCGTCACTTCTTTCCTGCTCCAACCCTCCAGCTACCTCTTCAGCCACTAGAGATTATTAAACAGCAGAAAGCACCTTATTGCCCACTGGTAAATGTATCTTTCAATGGCTAGGACTCTGTTTCACGCTAAACAGTGCAGTATTCAGAATTTTTCATTAAACCAGTCATAAATTCTTACTCTGATAAATTGCACCAACTTACTATCCTCTTTCTCAGGAGGCTAATAGAGAATCTGGCCACATGTTTTCTTGTCTCATTTGCCCAATTCCATCACTTTGTAGTTTGTAACCATCTGATGGCCTTTCAACCATATGCTTTACCTTTCCTGGCTCTAGGGTCCCTACTTCAAAGAGGCTCAGAAACCATTTTGGTATCACACAAATATGCCCTCTTTTTAATTGCTGGTTCTTGACTTTCAGTTTCATAGCATCCTTTAATATGTGCTTTCAGATAAAAATAAATACTTCACAATCACTCTTTGCATTCACTGTAGTTTTGTTTTGTTTTTGTTTCATTTTCTAAAACTCTAAAAGCATCCCTCTAGTTATTTGTCTTCTCTGTTAGGTCTATGCAAGATATATAGTATTATCTTTTCTTCTTGAATACTATACACACACACACACACACACACACACACACACACACACAGCTCTTGATTTTATTCTCAGCCTGGATAGCTAATTCATATATATATATGAATTTATTCATAAATTTCAAGGTGGTTCACGAATTTTATTGTGGTTCAGTGTTTTCCTGTACACTTGATGAGCATACTCTCTCATCACATATCACATAATTCATCTCTGGGAAATCATTTCGACAATTCCTTTCCCTGAGGCTCTTTGTATGAGTTCAGAATGACTACTTCAATACCATTAGGTCAAACATAACACTTTATTTCATAATTTCTAAATACTTCAATTAGATTCCACTTGCTTGAATTAACATTTAAATAAAATTCCTTTTCTTCTAATTCCACAGCAATACAAAGAAAACCTGGGCAAGGCAATTTTCAAGAGCCCTTCTAATAAAAAGTTACTATAAAGTAATGTTTTAAATAATGAAGGTAGTACTTCCAAAGAAGGAAAGACTGGGGTACATGACTGTCCTATCCAGAAGTTGAATGTTGAAAAAGAGTGGTGAGAGGGGACATCTTGCCTCGTTCCTGATCTTAGTGGGAAAGTTTCTATTACCTCCTCATTTAGCACAATGGTAGCTGTAGATATTTTGTAGATCTTTTTTTTTTTTTTTTTTGAGACAGTGTGTTGCTCTGTCGCCAGATGCCAGGCTGGAGTGCAGTGGTGCCAATCTCGGCTCACTGTAACCTTCGCCTCTCGGCTTCAAGCAATCCTCCTGCCTCAGCCTCCCGAGTAGCTGGGACTACTGGTGTGCACCACCATGCCCAGCTAATTTTTGTATTTTTTAGTAGAGACACGGTTTCACTATGTTGGCCAGGATGGATTCGATCTCTTGACCTTGTGATCCGCCTGCCTCGGTGTCCCAAAGTGCTGGGATTACAGGCCTGAGCCACCGTGCCCGGCCTGTAGATCTTTTTAATCAAATTGTGGAGAGTTCCTTTCTACTCCTAGTTTAATGAGAATTTTTATTAAGAATGACTGTTAGATTTTTTTCAAGTGCCTTTTCTACGTCTGTTGATATGACCATGGGCTTTTTCTTCTTTAGTTTGTTGATATGATGAATTACACTAATTGATTTTTGAATGTTGTGCCAGCCTTGCATACCTGGGATAAATCTGACATGGGAATGATATATAATTCTTTTTATATATTGTTGGATTCTATTTGCTAATATTTTGTTAAGAAAATTTTGCATCTATGCTCATAAGAGATATTGGTCCGTGGTTTTCTTGTAATGTCTCTGTCTGTTCAGGTATGAGGGAGATGCTGGCATCATAGGATGGGTTCAGAAGCATTCTGTCTACTTCTAACTTCTGAGAAGATCCTGAGTAGCTGGGATTACATGCATGCACTACTATGCCTACCTAAACGTTGTATTTTTAGTAGAGACAGGGTTTCACCATGTTGGTCAGGCTGGTCTCAAATTCCTGATCTTGTGATCTGCCTGCCTCAGCCTCCCAAAGTGCTGGAATTATACGTGTGAGCCACCGCGCCTGGCCAATTTTCTTTATGGATTTCCTGTTTTCAATTTTATTGATTTCTGCTCTAATTTTTATTATCCATTTTCTTCTGCTTACTTTGAATTTGCCCTCCTTTTTCTAGATACCTAAAATGAAAGCTTAGTTTTTTAAATTTAAGTCTATCTCTTTTTCTAATATATGCACCCAAGGCTATACATTTCCTTCTTTGCACTGCTTTTGCTGCCTCTCACAAATTTTGGTAAGTTATGTTTTCATTTCATTTAGTTCAAAGTATTTTTTATTTCTCTTTAGGTTTCTCTTTTGACCCATGTGTTATTTAGAAGTATGTTGTTTATGGCCAGGCATGGTGGCTCATACCTGTAATCCTAGGATTTTGGGAGGCCCAGGAGACCGAATTGCTTGAGCTCAGGAGTTCAAATCAAGACCACCCTGGGCAACATGGAGAAACCTCGACTCTACAAAAAATAGAAAAATTAGCCAAGTGTGGTGGCACATGCTTGTAGTCCCAGCTACTTAGGAGGCTGAGGTGGTAGGATTACTTAAGCCCAGGAAGAAGGGGTTGCAGTGAGCTATGGTTTTGCCACTGCACTCTAGCCTCAGTGACAGAGTGAGACCCTGTCTCAAAAAAAAAAAAAAAATGTATGTTGCCTAATCTCCACATATTGTTTGGGGTTTTCCAGATACTTGCTGTGATTGATTTCTAGTTTAATTCCACTGTGGTCTGAGAACAGATACTGTGTGATTTCTATTCTTTCAAAATGGTTAAGATGTGTTTAGTGGCCCTGAATGTGGTCTATCTTGGTGAATGTCACATCAATACCCAGCTGATTGATGGTATTGTTGAGTTCAACTACGTTCTTACTGATTTTCTGGTTGCCAAATTTGTCCATTTCTGATAGAAATCTTCAACTATAATAGTAGTTCATTTACTTATCCCAACAGTTCTTTCAGTTTTTGCATCATGTATTTTATCTATCTGTTGTTAGGCAAATACAAATATTAAAGATTGTATGTCTCTTGGAGAACTGACCCCTTTATCATTATGTAATATCATTCTGTATCCCTGATAACTTCCCTTCCTTTGCATCCTGCTCTATCAGAAATTAATACAGCCAGGTGCGGGTGACTCACACCTGTAATCCCAACACTTTGGGAGGCCAAGGCGGGTGGATCACTTGAGGTCAGTAGTTCGAGATCAGCCTGGCCAACATGGCGAAACCTCATCTCTACTAAAAATACAAAAACTAGCTGGCATGGCAGCACGTGCCTGTAATCCCAGCTACTCAGGAGGCTGAGGCAGGAGAATCACTTGAACCTGGGAGGCAGAGGTTGGAGTGAGCTGGGATCACATCGCTGCACTCCAGCCTGGAAAACAGAGCGAGATTCCTCAAGAAAGAAAGAAAAGAAAGAGAGAAAGAGAGAAGAAAAAAAAAGAAAGAGAGAAAGAGAGAAAAAAAGGAGAGAGAGGAAGGAAGGAAGGAAGGAAGGAAGGAAGGAAGGAAGGAAGGAAGGAAGGAAGGAAATTCTGCTTTCCTTTGCTTAGAATTGGTATGGTAAATCTTTCTCCATCCAATTACTTTTAATCTATATGTATCTTTATATTTAAAATGGATTTCTTTGCCAGGCAAGATGGCTCATGCCTGTAATCCTAGCACTTTAGGAGGCCAAGGTGGCCTCCTGAGGTCAGGAGTTTGAGACCAGTCTGGCCAACATGGTGAAACCCTGTTGCTGATAAAAATACAAAAATTAGCCAGGCATAGTGGTAGGCACCTGTAATCTCAGCTACTTGGGAGGCTGAAGCAGAATTCCTGAACCCGGGAGGCGGAAGTTTCAGTGAGCTGAGATCGCACCACTGTGCTCCAGCCTGAGCCACAGAGTGAGACCCTGTCTTAAAAAAAAAAAAAAAAAAAAAGTGGATTTCTTGTAGACAACATATCGTTTCATTGGGTCTTATTTTTCTGATCTACTCTAACAATCTCTGTCTTCCAATTGGTACATTTGGAGCATTGATATTCACAATGTTTATTAATATAGTTGAATTAATATCTACCATATTTGTTGCCCCTGTTCTTTGTTCCTATTTTTGTTTTCCACTCTTTTTCTGCCTTTTGTGGTTTTAATAGCGCATTGTGTATGATTTCACTTTCTCTCCTGTTTTAGTGTATCAATTATGCTTTTTTTCACCTTTTTAAGTGGTTACCCTAAAGTTTGCAATATACATTTACAATTAATGCAAGTTCCCTTTCAAATAAAACTATACTGCTTCATAGGCAGTGTACCTTATAATAATAAAAATCATCCTAATTCTTTCCTCCTTTCCCTTGTGATATTACTGTCATTTATATATGAGCATATATAGAGATACAGATATAGACATACACATGATGGATACATAAGCACACATAATAAAATTGTTGCTATTATCATTTTTAACAAACTGTTATCTGTCTGATATATCAATTAACAGTAAAATTAAAGTTTTCATTTTATCTTCACTAATGCCTTCAATGATGATCTTCCATTCTTTACATAGATCCAAGTTTCTCATCTGTATTATTTTGCTTCTCTCTAAACAATCTCTCTTACATTTCTTGCAAGGCAGGACTATTGGCAACAAAATTCCTCAGTTTTTGTTTATCTGAGAAAGTCTTCATTTCCCCTTCACTTTTGAAGGATAATTTCATAGGGTACAGAATTCTAAGTTGGTGTTCTTTTCTTCAACCCTTTAAATATATTTCACTCCTCTCACTTCTTGCTTACATAGTTTCTGATGAGTAGTTAGTTATAATTCCTAACTTTGTTCTTCTTTAGGTAAGATGTCTATTTTCTCTGTTTTCTTTCAGGATTTTTTTCTTCATTTTAAATTAATTTTAAATGTTTATTTTATTAGAGACAGGGTCTCACTCTGTGGTCCTGGCTGGAGTGCAGTGTCATGATCATAGCTCACTGCAGCCTCAAATTCCTAAGCTCATGAGCTCAAGCAGTCCTCCTACCTTAGCCTCCCAAGTAGCTGAGATTATATGTACACACCACTGCACATGGCTTTTTCGGGTTTTTTGTTGTTGTTGTAGAAACCAGGGTTTTGCTTTGTTGCTCAAGCTGGTCTTTTAACACCTTGCTTCACACAAGCCTCCTGCATTGGCCTCTCAAATTGCTGGAATTATGTCAAAATGCTGGAATTATTAGTGGCATGAGCCACTGTACCCAGATAGGATTTTTTCTTATTTTGTGATTTTCTGTAATTTAAAAGTGATATGCCAGATAGGATTTTTTCTTGTTCTGTGATTTCCTGTAATCTAAAAGTGATATGCCTAGGAATAGGTTTTCTGTGATTTGGTGTCTGACATTAATTTAGATAAGTTCTCATCATTATTGTTTCAAATACTTCTATTCCTTCTCTTTTTTGTTTCTGGTACTCTCATTGCACATACATTACATCTTGTATAGTCTTCCCACAGTTCTTGAATGTTCTCTTCTTGTTTATCAGTATTTGTTCTCTTTGCTTTTGAGATTTAGAGTCTTCTATTAATATATCCTTTAGCTCAGAAATTCTTTCCTCAGTCATGTCCAGTCTACTAATAAGCCCATCAAGGCATTCTTCGTTTCTGTAACAGTGTTTTTGATCTCTAGCACTTTCTTTTAGGCTCTTTCTTAGAATCTCTGCTTACAGTTCTCATCTGTGCTTGCATGTTGTTTACATTCTCCATTAATGCTTTTAGCATATTAATCATAGTAGTAAATTCCATCTGATAATTCCACCATCTTAGCCATATCTGCTTTTGATGCTTGCTCTGTCTCTTCAAACTGTGTTTTTTGCCTCTCAGTGTGGCTTGTAATTTTTTCTTGATAGCTAGACATGATGTACTGGGTAAAAGCTATTGCTATAAATAGGCCTTTAGTAATGTGGTGATAAGGTGTGGGGAAAGGGGAAACATTCTACAGTCCTACCGTTAGGTCTCAGTCTTTTAGTGCACCTATGCCTCTGAACTGTGAACAAGTACTTGCTAGTCTTTTTTCTCTCCTCTTAGGTGGGACAGGATGACTAGAGTTGAGTATTTCCATTCCCCAAGGTCAGTTAGGCTCTGATCAAACCCCACAGATTAAGCTCTAGTTAACTAGTTTCTCCTGACGTCAGACCTTATTAAAAAGAACAGAGTGCTCTAACAAATTCCCAGATAGATCTCTTTCCCCTTCTGCTGCTGGGAACATAAGGGAGTTTTCCTCCAATATTTACTGTGAGAACCTAGACAAGCTCCTACAGGTACAATTCTCTAAAGTATGGCAGTCCATCTATATCTAGGTCCTCCTTTGAACATAACTCTTAGACTCCAGTAATTTGTGAATTACAGGTCAGGTTTTCCTTTCCCAGCACTGGCTTCCATGGAGGTTTGTGCGCTGATATGTTGTGATTCTCTGTATTTGTCAGTCACTCCAATTTTGGGAGCAGCTGTTTGCCCTGTGACCTCATTTCTCTTATAGATCTATGAAGAGTTGTTGGTTTTTCCGTTTGTTCAGATTTTTATGTATTGTTAGGATGGAGTAGCAACTTCAAAGCTTCTTACCTGTAGAAACTTAAATTCTTTGATTTTTTTTCACTTTCTCCTTTCTTTCTCCCTCTTCAATCCCTCCCTCTTTCCTTCCCTTCCTTTCTTTGTCTCCACTATCACTTGTCATAACTCTCAATGATTTCAACACCAACTTAAATTGTCCTAATACACTGGCCTCTCATTTATTTAACATTGTTATTTCCAGTGTTTTTTTCCTTCCTTCTGCCTCAGATATCTACTTCCATAATCATATCCAAGACATTGTCATTACTAATTTCAAGCATTCCACTCTCTACCATTGCTCATCTTCCCAGCTTACCACCTTTGACTGCTCCTCACTGTCTTCATATAATTGTTTTCCCTCTTTACCTGGCTTACACTCCACGGTTAGTCATATTCACCACCCTCTTGCATCTACTCTCATGTCTGTTTTCCTTCTCTCTCTCCAATGTATTCATTTGCAAAAACACATATCCTAGGGAAATCCAAATCTCTACCTATCCTGCCTTTCTACCCAACCAGATGAATGTGATGAAGAAAAAATACAACCATGCTGATTGCTTTCACTTTAAATTCAACAAGTGACCTCAAATAAGACCTCAGCAATACCCAACAATGCTACTACATTTCACTAGAGACTTTCTCTTACTTTCATCAATGATTACCTCACACTTCTTCTCTCTCCTCAAATCTCTAACATCACCTTATTATTATTTATTCTCAGTTAATGATTGCTTGCTATTTCGCTGAGAAAATAGAAACAACCAGAAGGAAAATTCCAGATCCTCACACACCAAATCTGCCCAATTATATTTTGATGCACATACTCTGCCCACCTTGCTATCACAATGAATTAATGTTCGGGCTCCTATCCAAGAACATCCCCCAGTGTTTGGCACTGGATCCCATCCTTTTAAGTCTTCTCAAGGACATTGTTACTACTGTTTCCCCCCCATTTCTATCATCAATTTTGGCCTATCTTTAATTATTCTATCATACAAAATATGATCCTAAAAAGTAAAACAAAATGAAATGAAAAACGTCCATGAACTACATGGCCTCTTCAGCCTGACTTCTGTGATCTGCTTTATGGCAAAACTCTTTGAATAAGTTGTGTATATGCACTGTCTATACTTCTTTTTCTTCCTTTATTTTCATGAACCCATTCCAATCAGTCTTTCTGCTCACCCCTCCATTAAAATCACTTTTAAAAGACATCATTTGCTCCATATCTCCTAATACGATAATGAATTTTAAGGCCTCATTTTACTCATATTATCACAATTATTTGACATAGATGATGATGCTTTCCTCCTTGAAACACTTTTTCACTTGTCTTTCAGAACACCACTTCCTCTTGGTTCTCTAACTAGATGCTTTTTTGTATCTCCTTTCTTGATTTTCCCTCTTCTCTCTAATCTTTAAACACTAAAGTAATCCAGACTCCATCTTTGAAACATTTCTGTACATACGCTTACTTCCTGTGTGATCTTATCTAGTCTAATGGGTTTCAATCCTATCTACATATTAATGTCTTCCAAAATTTTAACTCTGTTTCCGTCTTCCCTATGAAATCCAGACTCATCAATAAGCATCTTAAAATTAGCAAGATCATAATCAAGAATTCTCGATCTTCCCCTATAAGCCTGTTCCTCCAGCATGTTTCCCCATATTTTGTAAGAAGCAATTCCATTCAAATAATTAGCCAGTCTAAAACTTTCACATTTTCATTTATTCCTCTTTTTCTCATACTAGCATTCAATAAAATTTCAAAAATCTGTTGGCAGTCTTTTCCAAGTATATATTTAGAATGAGACAACAAGTTACCATGTACATCACCACTACACTGGTCCAAGCTCCCATCATGTCTGAGCGGAAATACTGAAGAACTTTTAGCTTTACTTTCACCCTTGCTCCTCTATAGTACATTATCCATCCAAAAGCCAAAATGATCCTGCGCTTCCTTTCTCTCTCCTCCAGTGGAAAATATAGTCTTTATCACAGTCTCCAAGGTCATAAATGTTCTAGTCCCTGAACCTCTCATCTTCTACTTCATTCCATCATTTAGCATCTGCCACACTAGCCTACTGGTTGTTCTTTGCACATGCTTAGCTTGCTCCCAACTCAAAGCCTTTGTTCATCCTGTTTCTTTTAACCATAATGTCCTTCTCTCAATATCCATGTGGCTTAGTTATTCCATTACATGAATTCAGTCTCTAATTAAATGTCACCTTAAGAAAGGCCTTCTTTGGCTTAGGTGGGAGAATTGCTTGAGCCCAAGAGTTCAAGACTACCCTGGCAACACAGCAAAACCCTGTCTCTAAAAAAATTAAAAATTTTTTAAAAATTAGCCTGGCATCGTTGTGCACACTTGTCCTAGCTACTTAGGAAGCTGAGGCAGGAGGACTAGTTTAGCCTAGGAATTTAAGGCTAGAGTGAGTTGTGATATCACCTTTGTACTCTAGCCTGGGCAACAGAGTGAGATCCCATCTCAAAAAAAAAGAAAAGAAAATAGATAAGCTTTCCTGGCCACTCTATGTAAGTAGCAATTCCCACACACATATATACACATAATATAACTCTCTAGACTCCATTATCTTCATGTATTTATCACTACATACTTTATTCCATATTTCTTTATCTTTCTTTTCACCTGTGTCCCCTAATAAAATGTAAGCTCTTCAAAAGAGAATAAGAATTTTGTATGTTCAAGCCTATATTTCAGTGCAGAGTATGCACAGAAAAAAACATAAAAAATTAGTACCTGTTAAAAATGCATAACTTCATGAATATTATATATTCTTCCAATATAAAATCACTGCTTAAGAATCTTCACCCAAGTTGTCAATTAAATCCAGAGATTATGTACCAAATCCTGAAAAAATTCCAATAAACTCTGACAAAATTTTAGTATTATATATCATTAATTCATTAATGAATTAAGAAAATATAATTGACTTGGTTTTTTAACATATGCAATATAAGTTATTTAAAAGCTTTGACCTCTATTAAAATCACATATCTAGAAAGAAAAAACACAGTATTTGTAATTTCATAAAATTATTTCCAACTTCATTCAGATTGAATTTATCACATTCTTTTCTAAAAACACTTGTGCTTGAGGGAAAAGAAGATGGGCAATACTGAGAGCAGAGAAAAAGTGAGAAAAGTCATCAAAAAGAAAAGTTGAGATTTCCAATGACAACCTTAACTCACATCTTAAATGCTCAAGTCCCAGACCTTGCAGATAACCAACTATGCAACAAAAGTCAATGTATTATGAAAAATAACATTTCTTCATATATAAATTATTGTTAGATACAAATTCAATCACATTATGCTTAAGAGTTTACATTGAGCTACTCATAACTCAATCAGTTGAATAAATTATGAGTAAAAGTTACAGCTAACAAGGGTTAGAATACTTTCTTTAATTGGCAAGTAAAAATTGTATATATTCATAACATAACAGCTTGATGTTTTGATATATGTATATATTATGGAACAGCTAAATCAAACTAATATATGAATTACCTCAAATATTTATTTTCCTATACAAAGAACACTTAAAATTTACTCTCTCTTACACCATTGCAATTTTCAAGTATGTAATACATTAATATTATCATTAACTATAGTCACCATGATGTACAATAGATCTCATAAACGTATTCCTCCTAATTGAAATTTTGTTTCCTATGACCAACATCTCCTCAATCCCCCAACTTCTGGCAACCACCATTTTACTCTCTGTTTCTATGACTTTGACTTTATTTTTTTAATATACTCTACATATAAGTGAGATCATGCAGTATTTGTCTTTCTATGACTGGCTTACTTAATATAACATCCCCCAGGTTCGTTCATGCCATCACAAATGACAGGATTTTTCTTTTCTTTTCATTTTTTAAGATCTCTTTCTGTCACCCAGGCTAGAGGGCAGTGGTGCAATCATAGCTCACTGCAGTCTTGAGCTCCTGAGCTCAAGCAGTTCCTCCTGTTTCAGGCTCCCGAGTAGCTGGGACCACAGTTGCACTCAACACACCCAGCTAATTTTTTTGCATTTTTTGTAGAAACAGGGTCTTGCCATGTTTCCCAGACTGGTCTTGAACTCATGGGCTCAAGTGATCCTCCTACCTCAGCCTCCCAAAGTGCTGAAATTACAGGTGTGAGCCACTCCACCTGGCCTCCTTCTTTTTTAAGGGTAAACAGTGTTCCATTGTGTATATATATCATATTTTTAAAATCTGCTTATCCATCGGTGAACACTGAGTTTGATTTGCTATGCTGCAATGAACATGGGAATGCAGATATCTCTTCAACATACTTACTTCATATCCTTTGGATATATACCTAACGGTGGGATTGCTGGAGCCTATGACAGTTCTGTTTTTTATTATTTGAGGAACTTCCATACTGTTTTCCATAGTACCTATACAGCTTTCTTTCTCTTAATAATTTTTTAATAAAAAGTTTTTATTTAGAGGTGAAAAAGTTTAAGAACCAAATTTCTATAAATGACTGTAATCTAATGAAATCCTATTATCTCCTCCATCGCATTTTCTTCCTACTCCAGCTGTCTTCCATCTTTTCTGCCAGTCCTTCCCCATAGTCTATCTGGTCCCTGTACATTTCAACCTGGAGTACTAGGGGAGTTTGACAGGTTGTCACAGGTATGGAAAAACGTAACTTAAAAATACTGTATCTTCTTGCTGATTCAACTTTATTCCAAGAAAAGTGTATAAAGGGAAGGGGGAAGAGAGAAAAACAATTTAACTAGTAACTGAAAACATTTATATTAAATAATATTATATAGTAACATTTAAATATAGGTCTTTGAAAAATTATGCCTTCGTAAAAGGCTGACACAAACTAAACTTCGAGACTGCTCTTTAGTTCACTTTACTATATCCTCAAGTATAAATAGGGAATTAGAGATGTCAGATTATGTACCCTATTAATTTTTCTACCAAGTCAATTAGTCCCACTACAGTACTAATGTTAAAAATAGGTATCATTTATTGAGTGCTAATTTAAACCAGGTGCCATTCTAAGACATTTACATGAATTATTTAATCTTCACAACCATTCTATAAGGTAGGTTATTATTATACTCTCCATTTTATGGGTAAAGAAATTTAAGCACAAAGTAAAGTAACTTGCCTCAAGGTCACACAGTAAAGTGGCAAAACACAAGAAAAGATCTTTAATGCTATAAATGCTTAATATGTGATATATTCTGGAAGAATATACATTTTAAAAATGAAAATGGGAATATTAAATGCTAAAAGCCTTTAAGAACCAAGAAATTAAATCGTAATAGTGGAATGACGAACACAAATGCAAAGTCTCACCTGTTCGTAGTCCTCGGAAGAGAAGATTAGGATTACAGTTATATGTAAGTACTTTTCTAGTAAAAACACATAGACACATGTACACATACACACATATACATGCACACACACAATACTTGACTGAATACACATGATTTGATATCATAAAACAATGCCCTTTAAGTATTTCTAAAGCAGTAATCTTATTACTTTTACCTTGACAGTGTATTATAAGCTATTTTTACATTCACAGGCACATAGCACCAACAGTATATCACTGCACAAATCAATATGAAGAAGAGGGCATTTTGTATACATCTGCATTAGCAATAAAATGATCCATATAGGAAATATAATATATGACAATCTGGTTGTTAGAAAATTTTGGTCAAAAACAAAAAAGATTGCTTATGCAAAATACATATTTGATATCAAATGACAACTAAAAACAAATGATGAAACTAAATTAATAGTAATAATATAATTGAAAATTAGCAGTTGAATTGAAAACCATAACTAATTCAAAATAATACTAATACAAAGAGTTTTTTAATCCAATTATTTTTAGTTGAAAATGTTAATATTAGTTTACAATTCTCTAATTATATGCACTTCATTACTCTTTGCTATACCATTTAATCTTATGAATACCAAGATTTAGCAACCCTCTATAGCTTGCATAATAGTTTGCCAAAAAGCAGCTCTAAATTACATCAAAAATCAAAGTTCATGAAATTGCATTTACTTCTCTGGAGCACCAAAAGAAGAATTTGACTTTTTGATCAATTTCTAGCCTCTCAGAATGGCCTTATAAGACCTAGCAACAGGCCTCCATATCTTAAAGAATCACAGACTAAAACAGGCTCAGCGGGGCATCTTCTCACATGACAATAGTTTCTGAAAAGGAACTCTGTGGTAAGCCTATGTTTTTCTAAATCTCTTTCCACTTTCAAGAAAGTGAATAAATGAAAACTTGGCATGATACCTACACAAGATTGCAAACTTTAACATAAGCTGTCAATCACAGTTTTCCCAGTCAATTTTCTTCAGTAGTACAATTCTCAGTTTCTCATAACAAACATGGCAGAAATCTTTTTAAGTAAAATCATTTTAATATTATTATAAACATCTAATTGTAAAAAGATTTAATTTTTAAAACATGACTTAAAATATAAGCAATATTATTAGTCACTCCCAGTTGGCCAGTTAAATTATACAATGCAGAATTCCTCTATATCTCTAAAGAATGCTTTTATCTAATGTCTGCCATTTCAAATCCCATCAAAAATTGCATTTGTAATTTGATGCCATAATGTTAAGATTATTTTACAATAAAAATATATCCTGTTCTTACACATTAGAGCAATTAAATAAATAAAATATAATGTAGATTAATAAAATATACATGTTATATATTCATAGTGGTCACTGAAGATTGCTATTCTACTGGTGTTTTAGATTATACTTACTCTATCTCTAAACAATTATAATTTCCTTTTGTCTCCACTAGACCAGATATCTATTAACATAATTAAATCAACAGATATATACTAACTGGTAATGATGGGGTTCAGGACACATTGCTCCAAAATATAGTCCTTTGGCATATTGAATATGTTTAACTGAAGGAATCTGAGAAACAGCAGGTACATGAAGTACTCTCTGACCACTCCCTTTTCCTATGAATTCATAAAACTCTGATGTACAAAGTGCCCTCCCTATATCCAGAGGAAAAAAGCATCCTTATTTCTGAAGAAAGGGGGACAATGAGGGATAAGGGAACCCACGAGGAATCTGAATGAACAGGCCTTGCTAAGTTTTCCCCAGTTTATTACTCTTAGCTCATACCCCTTTGTGTATCACATTTTCCCACAACTTTCCATTCTTTATGAAACCTTGTATAAAAACACTCAGGCTTTTAAAATTATTTTTTATTATTTTTATTGTTTGTTTTTTATTTACTTTTGTTATTTCTTTGTGTCTTAATTTCCTTATGAAGACTCCTGTGTCACATAAAACTTAAATAAATTTGTATGCTTTTCACCTGTTAACATGTCTTATTCCATTTAATTTTCAGACTCAGCTGGGGACTCTGAGAAGGTCAAGGGAAAGTTTTTCCTCCCCCACACTAAATGATGGAAACAAATAAAACTATGAACTTTACCTTAGGGAAAAAATGCTATTATATTTATATAATTTAGATGGAAAGTGACAAAAGTGCTGTAAGATGATATAGATAAAGCCATATGACAGGAAAGATTATTCTTGGTTTCTTGGCAGTAAAGAAGTTTTAAAACAATTTCTGGGCATTTGAGCTAGAAATAAAAAGAGATAGATTTTGGTGATAATTCAGAACAGAGGAAGACTAGCCTAAGTGAAGGAACAGTTTTTAGTAACAGGACAAATTGTGAAAATGTGTTTTGTATACAGGAAAGACAAGAAGTATCCTTTGGCCCTGCTTCACATCATAGGCAAACGTTAATTCAAATGCATCCAAAGAGCTAAATGTAAGAGGTAAAACTACAAAAATCTTAGAAAAAAACCAAGTAGTAAATCTTTATAACTTTGTATTTAGCAATGATTTCCTAGATATGACACCAAAGGCACAAGTAAAGAAAGAAAAAAAAATGGGTAAATTGAAATTCATTGAAAATAAAACCTTTCATGCTTCAAAATACACTATCAACAGAGTAAAAAGACAATATAGGGTACAGGGAAAAATATTTGTAAATCATATATGTGATAAGTCTAATATTCAAATTTATTAAAAAACTATTACAAGTGAACAATAAAAAGGCAAATAACTCAATCAAGAAATGAGTAAAGGATCTTAATAGACATTTCTCCAAAGAAGATATATGCATAGCCAATAAGCACATGAAAAGATGGTCAACATCATTAGTCACTTGGGAAAATCAATTAAAAACAACAGAAAGATACCACTTCAAACCCACTAGGATGACTATAATCAAAAAGACATAATACAGGAGGCTGAGGCAGGAGAATCACTTGAACCCGGGGGGCAGAGGTTGCAGTGAGTTGAGATTCGGCCATTGCACTCCAGCCTGGGCAACAAGAGTGAAAGTCCGTCTCAAAAAAATAAAAATAAAATATAAATAAATAAATAAATAAAAGACACAATAACCACAATAACCTTCTTCTCTGAGAAAATAGTAAATGGCAGATGACGCTGGTTCAACGGTGAAGGGGGCTGATGGGGGTTGGAGGCTCTGAGGGCCCAGGGATGGGAAACTGCAGTGGCTTTTGTGGAGGCTTTGGCAGTGGCATCTGGAGCCAGGGTCATGGCTGTGGTCAGAGTCAGGGCCAAAGCCGCAGAGCTCACAGAGGCAAGGCCAAGGACAAGGAGTGGATGCCCATTACCAAGCTGGGCCGCCTGGTCAAGGACATGAAGATGAAATTCCTGGAGGAGATCTATCTTTTCTCCCTGCCCATCAAGGAGTCTGAGATCATCGACTTTTTTCTGAGAGCTCTCTCAAGGATGAGGTTTTGAAGATTATGCTGGTGCAGAAGCAGACTTGTGCTGCCCAGCACACCAGGTTCAAGGGGTTTGCTGCCATCAGGGACTACAATGGCTATACTGGTCTGGGTGTTAGGTGCTCCAACGAAGTGGCCACTACCATCCATGAGGCCATCATCCTGGCCAAGCTCTCCACTGTCCCTGTGCACAAGGCTACTGGGTGAACAAGATTGGCAAACCCCATACGGTCCCTTGCAAGGTGACAGGACACTGCAGCTCTGTGCTGGTGACCTCATCCCTGTGCCCAGGGGCACTGACGTCATCTCAGCCCCCATGCCCAAGAAGCTGCTGCTGATGACCGGTATCAATGACTGCTAAACCTCAGCCAGGGGCTGCACAGCCTCCCTGGGCAACTTTGCTAAGGCCACCTTCAATGCCATCTCTAAGACCTACAGTTACCCGTCCTCTGACCTCTGGGAAGAAGACTATATTCACCAAGTCTCCCTATCAGGAATTCACTGACCACCCTATCAAGACCCACACCAGAGTCTTCACGCAGAGGACCCAGGCTCCAGCTGTGGCTACAACATAGGGGCTTTATACAAGAAAAATAAAGTGAATTAAGCCTGTTTTAAAAAAAAAAAGACACAATAACAAGTGTTGGTGAGGATGTTAAGAAACTGGAGTGCTTAAACACTGAATATGGAAATGTAAAATAATGCAGTCACTTTGGCACATAGTTTTTAAGTTCTTTAAACGATTAAACATAGAATTACCATATGACTCAGCAATTCCATTCCTAAGTATATATCCATGAGAATTGAAAACACGTCCACAAAAAACTTGTAAGACTATTAACAGCAGCATTATTCACAATAGCCCAAAAGAGGCAACAATCCAACAATCTGTCAAAGGATGAATGAATACCTAACATGGTATATCACCAAAATTTAGCTAGGCATGGTGGTGGGCACTGAATTCCCAGCCTCTTGGGAGGCTGTGGCAGGAGAATCACTTGAGCCCAGAAGGCAGAGTTTGTAGTGAGCTGAGATCGCACCACTGTACTCTAGCCTGGGCAACAGAGCAAAACTCCATTTCAGAAATAATAATAATACAAATAATAAAATAAAATAAAATGTGGTATATCCCAATTCTACTGAAATTATTCCAAAAAAATCAAGGAGGGACTCCTCCCTAACTCTACAAAGCCAGCATCACTGTAATACCAACTTGGTAAAAACACAACAAAAAAGGAAAACTGTATTACCAACCTGGTAAAGATACAACAAAAAAAGAAAACTACAGACCAATATCTCTTATTAACACAGGAGCAAAAGTCCTCAACAAAATACTAGAAAACTGAATTCAACAGCATAACTAAATATTAATTTAATATGATAAAGGAGGTTTCATTCTTGGGATGCAAAGTTGGTTCAATATACACAAATCAACAAATGTGATTCACCATATAAACAGAATTAAAAACAAAAACAATATGATTACCTAAATAGACACAGAAAACCCTCAATAAAATCCAACATCCCTATATGACAAAAACCTTCAAGGAACTAGGCATTGAAAGAACAAATATCAAAATAATAAGAGCCATCTATGACAAATCCACAGCCAACATCATACTGAGTGGGCAAATACTGGAAGCATTCTCCTTGAGAACTGGAATAAGACAAGGATGGCCACTCTCACCATTCCTATTCAACATACTATTGGAAGAGCTGGCCAGAGCGATCAGGCAAGAAAAATAAATAAAAGGCACCCACATAGAAAAAGAAGAAGGCAAACTATCTCTGTGCATAGGATGATATAATCCCATACCCAGAAAACTCTGAAGACTGCCAAAAGGATCCTGGAACTGATAAACAACTTCGGTAAAGTTTCAGGATACAAAATCAATGTAGAAAAATCAGTAGCATTTTTAGACACCAATAACATTCAAGCTGAGAGCCAAATAAGAATGCAATCCCACTTACAATAGCCACATACACAAAAATAAAATACTTAGGAATACATCAAACCAAAGAAGTGAAAGACCTCTACAAGGACAACTAAAACACCATTAAATAAATCATACATGACACAAACAAATGGAAAACATTTCATAACCATGAATTGGAAGAATCAATATTGTTAAAATGGTCATACTGCCCAAAGCAATCTATGGATTCAATGCTATTCCTATCAAACTACCAATTTCTTTTCACAGAACTATAAAAAACTATTCTAAAATTCATATGGATCCAAAAAAGAGCCAAAATAGTCAAAGCAATCCTAAGCAAAAAGAACAAAGCCAGAGTCATCACATTACCTGACTTCAAGCCATACTATAAGGCTACAGTAACCAAACAGCATGGTACTGGTACAGAAACACCTAGACCAATGGAATAGAATAGAGAACCTAGAAATAAAGCTGCACACCTACAACCAACTGATCTTTAACAAAATCAATGAAAATAAGCAATGGGAAAAGGACTTGCTATTCAATAAATGGTGCTAGGAGAGCTGGCTAGCTATATTCAGAATGAAACTGGGTGCCTATCTTTTACCATATATAAAAATTAACTCAAGATGGATTAAAATTTTAAATGTAAGACCTCAAACTATAAGAATCCTAGTAGAAAATCTGGGAAACACCATTCTGGACACTGGCCTTGGAAAATAATTTATGACTAAGTCCTCAAAAGAAATTGCAACAAAAACAAAAATTGTCAGTTAGAACCTAGTTAAACTAAAGAGCTTCCACACAGCAAAAGAAACTATCAAAAGATTTAAAATGCTACTCCACCAAATAAGGGCTTTTCTCCTCCTGTTTACAGAGCCAGATGAATTAAAAGATGTGGAAATAGGCAGCTGTAGAACTTGATCTCCCAAGTACCTCCCATACCTTTATTGAGCTTAATAATAATTGTCTGGGCTTTTTGGAAATGCAGTACAATAAACAAATTAATAACTTAAAAAATTGGGATGAAATATTTGCAAACTATGCATCTAAGAAAGGTCTAATATCCAGACTCTATCAAGAACTTAAACAACTCAACAAGAAAAAAATAAATAACAGCATTTAAAAATGGGCAAAATCGTGAACAGACACTTATCGAAAGAAGACATACAAGTGACCAACCAACAGATGAAAGAATGCTAAACATCACTAATCATCAGAGAAATGACAACCAAAACCACAATGAAATACCATCTCACACTAGTCAGAATGGCTATTATTTAAAAAAAAAAACCAAAACAACAAATGTTAGCTGGCTGTGAAGAAATGAGAATGCTTCTACACTGTTGGTGGGAATGCAAATTCATTCAGCCAGTGTGGAAAGCAATTTGGAGATTTCTCAAGGAACTTAAAACCAAATTACCGTTTCACCCAGCAATGCCACTTTTAGATATATCCAAAAGAAAACAAATCTTTTTACCAAAAAGACATATGCAATCTCCTGTTCATCACAGTGCTACTTATGATAGCAAAGACATAATCAACCTAGGTGCCCACCAATGAGAGACTTGATAAAGAAAATGTAGTGCATATACACTATGGAATACTACATAGCCATAGAGCCATTTAAAAAAAGAATAAAATCATGTCCTTTACAGTAACATAAACACAACTGGAGGTCAGTATCCCAAGCAAATTAATGCAGAAACACAAAACTAAACACCACATGTTCTCACTTATAGGTGGAAGCTAAACAATGGATAGTTATAGACATAAAGTCCTCAACAGAAATTGAGGACTACTAGAAGGCAGAAGGAAGGAGGGGAGAAAGGGTTGAAAAACTATTGGATACCATGCTCACTACTTGGGTGACAGAATCATTTGTACCCCAAACCTCAGCATCACACAATATACTCAGGCAACAAATCTGCAGATGTAACTCCTGAATCTAAGATAAATGTAGAAAACAATTTAAAAAGAAAAATATTTTCGAATGAATGAATAAATCAATGAATTGAATAAAATAAAATAAAATGTGGTATATCCATACAATGGGATATTATTCAGCTATGAAAAGAGATGAAGTACTGATTTATGCCACCATATGGATGAAACTTGAAAACATTATGCTATAAGAAACAGATCAAGCACAAAAGGCCACATATTGTGTGGTTCCATTTAAAGGAAATGTCCATAATATGCAAATCTATAGAGAAATAATGTAAATTACTGGTTACCCAGGGCTGGGGAGAATGGGGAATGACAACAAATGGACACAAGGTTTCTTTTTGGGGTAACGGAAATGTTCCGAAATTTAGATAGTGGTGATGGTTGTACCTCTTTGTGAATATACTTATATTAGTCTGTTCTCACATTGCTATAAGGAAATACCCAATACTGGGTGATTTATAACGAAAAGAGGCTTAATTGACTCAGAGTTCAGCATGACAGGGAAGGCCTCAGGAAACTTACAATCATGACAGAAGGTGAAGGGGAAGCAAGGTACCGTCTTCACGAGGCAGCAAGAAAAGGAAGTGCCAACCAAAGGGGGAAAAGAGCACCTTGTATGTAATAAAACCAACAGATCTCGTGAGAACTCACTCACTATCATGAGAACAGCATGGAGAAATGGCCCCCATGATTCAATTACCTCCACATGGTTTCTTCTTTGACACATGGGGATTTTGGGGATTACAATTTAAGATGAGACTTGGGTGGGGACACAAAGCCTAACCATATCAATACTAAAAATACTGAACTGTACACTTTTGAAAGGTGAATTTTAGGGTATATGAATTCTATTTGAATTTCTTAAAAAGGAAAAGAAAGAAAAATAATGCCCTTTGAAGACAATATAAAGTATTAGATGTAGCTGGGGAAAAGCTAGAAGGTAGACTGGAGTTAAATGGTAAAGTTTTTTGAATTCTGGTCTAAAGTTTGAACCTCATTTAAAGGACAAGAGTACACTGACAATAATAGTAAGAGGATAATTATAGAAAGAAAAAAATTAATAAGCCATTTAAAGAAAAAAAACTTTTTCCATCCCTTTACCTTGAGTCTCTAAGAATTCTTATGTGTAAGATGAGTCTCTTGAAAAAAAGCAGATGTTTGCTTTGTGTTTTAAATCCATTCTGCCAATCTGTGTATCTTTTAAGCAGAGAATTTAGACCATTCACGTTCAATGTTAATATTGAGATATGAGGTACTGTACCAGTCATCATGTTGACGGTTATCAAGATACTTTTTTTATTGTGTTATTGTTTTATAGTCTCTGTGAGTTTTATGCTTTCAAGAGGTTCCATTCTGGTGCATATCAACCTTTGCTTCAAGATTTAGAACTCCTAGGCTGGTGCAGCGGCTCACATCTGTAATCCCAGCACTCTGGGAGGCTGAGGTGAGCGGATCACAACGTCAGGTGTTTAAGACCAGCCTGACCAACATAGTGAAACCCCGCTCTACTAAAAATACAAAAAATCAGCCAGACGTGGTGGTGTGTGCCTACAATCCTAGCTACTCAGGAGGGTGAGACAGTAGAATTGCTTGAATCCAGGAGGTTGCAGTGAGCTGAGATTGTACCACTGCACTCCCATCTGAGCAATAAAGTGAGACTCCATCACAAAAAAAAAAAAAAAAGATTTAGAACTCCTTTTATTATTTCTTATAGGTCTGATCTGGTACTGACAAATTCCCTCAGCATTTGCTTGTCTGAAAAACACTTTATTTCTCCTTCATTTATGAAACTTAGTTTTGCTGTATACAAAATTCGTGACGGACAGTCCGGTTAATGAGGCTAAAGATAGGATCCCAGTCCCTTCTGGTTTGTAAGGTTTCTGCTGAGAAGTCTGCTGTTAGTCTAATAAGTTTCCCTTTAAAGGTTATCTTGATGCTTTGGTCTCACTGCTCTTAGAATTTTTTTCCTCACATTGACTTAAGACAGCCTGAATAAAGGCTCTTCAAAAAAAAACAAACTTGGAAGCATCATATTGCCCAACTTCAAATTATACTACCAGGCTATAGTAACAAAAACAGCATGGTATTGGTATAAAAGTAGATATGTAGACCAATGAAACAGAATAGACAACCCAGAAATAAAGCCAAATACTTACAACCAACTGCTCTTCGATAAAGCATATGAAAACATAAACTGAGGAAAGAACACCCTGTTCAATAAATGGTGTTTGGAAAACTGGATAGCCATGTGTAGAAGAATGAAACTGGATCCATATCTCTCACTATATAAAAAAATCAACTCAAGATGGATTAAAGACCTAAATCTAAGACTTGAAACTATAACATTTCTAGAAGAAAATTTAGGAAAATCCCTTCTGGAAATTGGTCAAGGCAAATAATTTATGACTAAGCCTACAAAAGCTAATGCAACAAAAACAAAAATAAATAAATAAATTGGACCTTATTAAAAAGCTTCTGCAGCCAGGCATGGTGGCTCACACCTGTAATCCCAGCACTTTGGGAGGCCAAGGCGGGCAGATCACAAGGTCAAGAGTTCAAGACCAGCCTGGCCAATATGGTGAAACCCCGTTTCTATTAAAAATACAAAAATTAGTCGGGTGTGGGTGGTGCATGCCTGCAGTCGCAGCTACTTGGGAGGCTGAGACAGAAGAATTGCTTGAACCCAGGAAGCAGAGGTTGCTGTGAGCCAATATCGCATCACTGCGCTACAGCCTAGGCAACAGAGCAAGACTCCATCTCAAAAAAAAGAAAAAAGCTCCTGCACAGCAAAAATAATTATCAGAGCAAACAGACAACTCACAAAATGGGAGAAAATATTTGCAAACTATGAATTCAACAAAGGACTAAAATCCAGAATCTACAAGGAACTCAAATCAGCAAGAAAAAAAAAAACGTTAAAAAGTGGGCAAATGACATGAATACGTTATTCTCAAAAGAAGATATATAGGGATAACGTTGGGAGAAATGCCAGATATAGTATGCACCTAAAGTAAAATAAATTTTAAAAAAATTAAAGTAATAATTAAATGAAACTTGAGAAATGAAAAAAAGAAGATATATAAATGGCCAACAAATATATGAAAAAATGCTGAACATCACCAATTATCAGGAAATTTAAAATTAGCAAATTAAATTCACAATGAGAGAACACCTTACCCCAGCCAGAATGGCCACTATCAAAAAGTCAAGAAACAATAGATGCTGGTATGCATGTAATGGAAAGGGAACACTTAATACATTTGCTGATGGGAATGTAAATCACTACAAACTCTATGGAAAGCAGTATGGAGATTTCTCAAATAGCTAAAAATAAATGTATTATTTGATCCAGCCATCCAACTACTGGGTATCTACTCAAAGGAAAATAAGTCATAATATCAAGCATACACCTGCATTCATATGTTTATCACAGCACAATTCATAATTGCCAAGACAGGGAACAAGCCTAAGTTCCCATCAACCAACAAATGGATTAAGAAAATGTGGTATATATATACCCTGGAATACTACTCAGCCATAACAAAGAACAAAATAATGTCTTTTGCAGCAACCTGGATGGAGCTGTAGGCCATTGTTCTAAGTGAAGTAACTCAGGAGTGGAAAACCAAATACTACATGTTCTTACTTGTAAATAGGAGCTAAGCAATAGATATGAAAAGACATAGAAAGTGGTATAATGGACACTGGAGATTCAGAAGGGGGAAGGGTAGGAGGAAGGTGAGGAATAAAGAAGTGTATATTGGGTACAAAATACACTACTCGGGTGGTGCATGCACTAAAATCCCAGACTTCATCATTATACAATTCATCCATGTAACCAAAACCACTTGTACTTCAAAAGCTATTGAAATAAAAGATATCTATATTTTTAAAAATTCCTCTAAGTAAGTATCAAATAAATTGAGTGACTTACTGGACTAAGAATACAGTTCAGTTTAGGTTTCCCATTTTTTTTAACAGTAACAAAGTAACATAATTTGGATAAAACCCAGGTAATGTAGTGATGGTAACTTACTTAAAATTAAAAATAATTATTCTATTCCCCTTTAATACCTATAATTTAGCATTCTAGAGCTAAACCTTCAATACCCTCAGATGATAATAAACAGCAATTAAAAGCAAAAGCCTGCGTAAAAGCTATAGTTTAAGATAAAATGTTTTCTTCTTTTTTTATAATGCCAGTAAAACTAATCGCAAATTCATACTAGGATGAAAAACACTAAAGAATAAACAAAAATATCACATGAATGTATTAAAGTTATATATCTTTTTGGATTGCTGTCCAATTTTAATCACAAAATAAAGAATGTAAACTATCAACATCATTTTGCCTACTACGCATTTTGCACTTTAATAACTGCTACTTCAAAAAATAGAATCTAAAAGCCCATTACTTGGAACCATTTTACATTTTACAACTAAGAAGCAATACCAAGAATGAACAAATTTATATAACTCATCAAAAATGTATTGACTATCTTAATTTTTTTCTTTCCTAAATATCAAGATTTTAAAAAACATTGGCAGCATTTATAAGAAATAAGTAGTTCACTAGGAATTACCTCATCACAGGTTTTAGCTGAAACAATATAAAACTAAAGAGGTCAAATTTATTCTCCAGGCTTTGATTATTTTTTATTTTTTTCTAAAAGAATAGCTTACTTTGATTTTCCCCCTTCCTTACCACCCCTCTTACTCTAAGTGCAATCAAGCAAGGAAAATTCCACTTTGAAGTACAGACCATGAAAAGAGAATAAATCAAAGCTTTTCTGAAACCCTCTGTTCCCCAAAAGATCTACTACAGAACTCATGAAGTAGTCAATTAAATGGACAGTTTTAGTTAGATAATTAAATTTATATATAAAGATTGTGTTTAACCTTATCCACCTATGAACCAAATGTATTTCTTGTAAATTCGGACTTAAAAAAACAATTTATTGTATTGTCAATGGACATTGAAAAATAAGTGCATAAAGTTAACAAAGTCTCTTGATCTTACTATACCAAGATTCTTGGAAGTAAATGGATTGTACCTTTAAAGTGTTAAATGAGCATAGTTCGGGGGGGGGTCATTTCCATTACTGCTGAATTTGAGATTAAAGCTCTGAGACCATCTCACTAATGATTCTATAACAGTATATTCTGAAACACAGTAATGGATCAAAGAAGCATTGAAGTTGCATCTATAAGGCAAAAATGGTCTGTTTAGGAAAAAAAATACACACAGACATAAAAATTTCAAGTCAATTCTATTTGAAAAATAGTAAAACTTAACTATTTCAATAAATTTAGCCATTGTTTCACTGATTTTATTTATCCTGGCTTTTAAATTATACAGTTTGTCTTGATAAGCGGACTCTACATCAATTTCTAGGACCTAACTTTGATTATATCTGTCTTACACCCTAGGACTTTCCCTTTTCCCTTTTGAATTTAATTCCTCTAGAGAATTTTTTACTCTCTTGGTTTCAACACTCCTTCTCCTAAGTGATATACAAAGTTTTTGGTTTTGTTTTTGTTTTTTTGAGATGGAGTTTCACTCTTGTTGCTCAGGCTGGAGTGCAATGGCACAATCTCAGCTCACTGTAACCTCTGTCTTCCAGGTTCAAGCGATTCTCCTGCCTCAGCCTCTCAAGTGCTAGGATTACAGGTGTGTGCCACCACACCTGGCTAATTTTTGTATTTTTAATAGAGACCAGGTTTCGTCATGTTGGCAAGGCTGGTCTCAAACTGAACTCCTGACGTCAGGTGATCTGCCCACCTCGGCCTCCCAAACTGCTGGGATTACAGGCATGAGCTACTGCACCTGGTCAATATACAGTTTTACTTTTTGAATGCTAGACCTGCATTTTTCCTACCTAAGGGATTTTTCTATCCAATCATCCTACCATCACTCTCATATTCTGAAGCCAATAACCTCATTTTTTCCATACCTGTAAATGCAAAAAATCATTATCATCCCACAAGTTGAAACTCAGTGTTATTTTTGACTACTCCCTCACGGCTTTCATATATAATAGCCCAGCATGGTATTTATGGCATATAGATATTTGTCTTTGTGATGTTCCTGCTTAATGTAAATTTCCCACTCTCAAATTCTACAGCATGGTATCTATGCCATATAGATGTTTCCTAACTGGTCTTTCTGTCCTTAGTACAGTTTATCCATTATTAGTTATACCTTCCTAAGACATTATTATCTTATTTAAAAAAAACTAAACTAAATCTAAAAGAAGAAAGACAAATGTGTCACATGAGTTCAAGTAATTCTTCTAATCTACTTTTATCACTTCTCAGCCTCTTGGCAAAAATCAAGTGTAGATTTATCTTCTTTTTATTTTACATAAGGGAACAGGACACATGGGGAAAAAATGAAAGTAAAAGCAAAATATTAAAAATTTTAAAATACATAAAATATTTTAAAAGCAAGGAAAAATTGTCAAAAATGGATAGGAAGATAAAAAATAGCACTTTCAAAAAAGAAAAAAAATGCATAATTTTAAAACAAAAATTTAGTGAAGTGGCAGATTAATCACGGCTAAATAGATACTTAAGAACTTGTAGATATGGAAAAATTACCCAGACTGCTGCATAGAATAACAAGTAAGTGAAGATTATTTAAAAAAATTTTTTTAAGAGAACTGGAGGATAAATGAGAAGGTCAAACATATGTCAAAAGAGACCCAGGAGAAACCAGAAAGAATTGAGAAGCTATATTTGTAAATCTAATGCTGCAAAACATCTAATATTGATGAAAGATATGAGCCCACAGATAAAGAAGGCACATTATATATTAAACGGGATAAACAGTTCTACATGAGATTATAGAAGCCTACTCAAATACATAAAAAATCATACTAAATGTAAACAAAACAAACTTTACAGTTAAAAATTGAGGTTGTCAAAAAGGATGAAGTAATAAGCCTCCTAGTGATTTGCTATTTACTAGAGGCACACCTATGATAAATAATAGCAAAGGGTTAGAAGTGAAAGGATAGAAAAAATATCAACACTATATAAAAGAAATCTGAACTATAAAAATGCCACTACAAAATATTAGCAACTTGTTATAATTATATAATATACTGAATAGCAACATAATTGAATAAATTTTCTATTTTTATTTTTATTCTATGATTTCATGTCAAATTAGGAAGTTGAATCAATCACTTTATTTTATTTTATTTTATTTTTTAGAGAATGGGTCTCACTCTGTCACCCAAATGGGAGTGCCATGACATGATCATTACTCATTGTAGACTCGAAGTCCTGGCCTTGAAGGATTCTCCCACCTCAGCCTCCAAAGTGGCTGGGATTACAGGCATGAGCCACCACACCTGGTCAATCATTCTATTTAACCAGCTGTTGAACAATTCTATATCTGATTTAAGACTCATTCAGCCAAACTCCATCAGGTAAGCAGGTAATACAAATGCAGTCATTGGAAACTGGAACTGTTTATAACCAGTGGCAAACATAACTGGCTTTTAAAAAAACAGAAAAATGGCAGAAAGAAGAGCTTACTGAAAGCACAAATATATTATGTGGTATACATATAAACTCAAATTTAGAATAAAAGTAGATAAATAAACAAATTCCACTAAATACCCGTATGAGTCAAAATGCCAGTATGACTCAAAACAGTATTTGAAAAAAAAATTTTTCTTTAATTTAAAGCCAAACTTGTAGAAAAAAAAAGTTAAGTTTTGAAAAAAAAATAATCAAAAGTCTAATAACAATTAGGTTAATAAAGAAGGCCAGGCACAGTGGCTCACATCTGTAATCCCAGCACTTTGGGAAGCCAAAGCAGGTGCACCATCTGAGTTCAAGAATTCGAGACCATCCTAGCCAACATGGTGAAAGTCCATCTCTACTAAAAATAAAAAAATTAGCCAGGCATGGTGGTGCACACCTATAGTCTCAGATACTGGAGACGCTTAGGCAGGAGAATTGCTTGAACCTGGGAGGCGGCAGTTTCAGTGAGCCAAAATTGCACCATTGCACTCCAGCCTGGGCAACAGATTGAGACACTATCTCAAAAAAATTTTTTAAAAAAGTTAATAAAGAAATTTTTATTACATTTCCCTTGTTTTAAGAAATCAGTTATAAAACAGGAGAAGGAATACAACAGGTTCACTTTAAAAGCTCAAAAACCATTATTTCAACATATATTCAGTTGTTGCCTCTGTTTCCAACAGAAATGTTTTCACCAAGAAAATGTTACCATTTTTGTCATTTTTTATTTAATAAACATTCAAACTCATGAATATAATCATTTTTCTTCTACAACTCTATTGAAAAGTAAAAGTACTTACATGCCAAAAGAGGAGAGTCAGAACAGATTTAAAAGAGTTCAAGGAAAAAAAGGGGAAACTTTAAGGAGGACTTAACTGCCAAACACCAAAATGGCTCCTCAATTTACGTGCTACACTCAAGTTGGGTAGATAATATGCTTACTTTTTCTGCAAAACATTTAACAACTATTTTACATATTTGAATTTTCCTGGGGACCCTGATACATAATGCAAGAAATAAGAATAAATAAAAGGTTCCTATTCAAAGCTTTCCCCTCAGTTCATTACGAATAAATAATAGTTTCTTCAAAGGTTAATTTACTTTAAAGCTTTTTGCTAATAATCTTAAAGCAGCTGTTAGTCATACCAAAGAAATAAGTGCATCCCGTGTTCTTACTTCTTACACTTTAGCCTAGATATTTGCCCTGACATGCCTGGACAAGGCCAGGCAAGTCTTAGGTCATAGCTTATTCCCCTTCCTTATTGGGAAAAGTTATTGATTCTCTAAGCGTTCCTCAAGTTACTTCCACTTTTCCTTTGTTCTCCTCTGCCTTTGCTTCTTTAGAAAATTTTCAAGTTTTTAGCCCATCGAGTCAAGCATAGAATATGAAGTCCCATTCCAGCCAATGGAAACTGGACACAGAAGTATGCAATTGCATCAGGTTATGAAAGTTATAAATGTCCCTGTCTCCTTTGTTCAGGTGTGCTCTCCTGGCAAGACTGCCAGTGAGTTGCACCCTTCCTGAAGGAAGTAAACTAGCCTTGCTGAGTTATCCATTATCTCGGTGTCGATTTTTCCCAACATTATAAACCCATTTCCAACACATAACAAAGTACCTTGCTGTCTGGCAATGACGATGACTTTCTAGAACGTTTATCTGGGAGAAGACCAAAGGGCATGTTTGGTATGTATTAAGTCAACCATTGTACAGAAATCAAGGCTTGCTTTCTGACTAGACTTAATTAAGGACCACACAAAAATACTACAGGAAAAAGTTCAGGAAATGAGGAACTGCCATTGGGAAAAAAAGGATCAACAGAAAAAAAAATAGTCAAAAATGAAACTGAAAATAAATTTACATTGATGGGGTTCAGGACATGCTATCCCAGAATACAGTACCTGGGCACACTAAGTATTTTTACTTGAAGGAAATTGAAAAAACTGCAGAAACAGGAAGATCTCTCTGACCTCCTCTCTCCTAAACCAGTCCATAGAAACTAGAAAGAATTTATCTTGCCCCTTCTCTACTGAAACAGGTCATAAAACCTAACTGACCTTCCCCTGAAAATCAGTTATTAGACTGTCTTTCCAGAGGGTCCTCCTTATACTCAGAATAAAGGAATGTCCTTATTTATGAAGACAGACACAAAGAAAAATCTGGATAAACAGGCCTTGCTGAGTTTCCCACAGTTTGTTATCATTGGATCATTCCCCTTTTGTCCAATCATGCTTATTCACAACTATCCACTTCTTCATCAGACTTAGTATAAAATATACAATTTTACCTGTTTCTTTGGGTCATCATTTCTGAAGCCTCCAGTGTCACATAAAACTTACATTAATGATGTGATTAATATGCATTGCCTGCCTGTATCAAAACATCTCATGTACCCCATAAATATATATACCTACTATGTACTTACAAAAATAAAAAATACATAAAATTTAAAAAATACATGAAACTTCTACGCTTTATCTTGTCAACTGGTCTTTTGTTATTAGGGGTCTCAGCCTTGAACCTTTAGATGGGTGAGAAAGAAATCTTTTCTCCCCTATGCTTTGTATATGATATTGTTTACCATCATACTACTGAACATTTAATCAGAAGCAGCCAATACTAAATAACAGTGAAGTATTAAAATTAAATGATTAAATTGGAGAAGTTTTAAAGGAAGTCAATAAAATGCAAAGCTAGTGACTTATCTGACATAGAAAATATGTACAATAGTTCTATTTGAATAATCAAGAGTTCATAAACAAAATTAGAAACTATTACATACTATGTATCTTTTCTGTTTTATAGGTAGTATTTTAAGAAAGTAGGCATTCTAACAACTATCACTTAACAATTAAGGTGTTATCAGAGTACATTCCATGAAGTCATTAATATTATATTTACTAATATGTCTTAAATCTAATAAAATTTTGTCTACTCCAATAACATCATTATCATTTTCAGCAAATAACTTCAATTATTATTATAATAGCTAATAATTCCAACTATTATCAACATTAGTTTTCTATTTCTGAATAAAGGTGAAGTTAAATAACTTAATAAAATTATCTTTGTGTATAAAAAAAGATGAAAAATCAAGAATTAGCCACCTTTGAAAGGGCTGAGATATAAGACTGAAAACAGAGATTGATTCAAGGTCTATTTACAAAAGACATGGTACCCCTACAAACCTAGACAACTGCTCTCTCTCCCACCCCGACCCCAGTTTTATTCTCTGGAAAAACAGAATTAGAGAAGCTTAGTTTCAAGGACACCTAACTCAGTAGAAAGCAAAAGTGAAGTTCAAGGCTAAAAACAATAATGTGCCTACTTGGAACACTCCCACATCCCTTTCTCATCTTAGTTTCAGAACATTTAAAACCAAGCAGGACACTATTGGATTATTCTTTGGAGAAATTGAACGGTCTCACAGACAAGACCTATAAACTTTTTTGCTCCCTCAGGAAAAAAGTCAATCAATATCCAATCACCCTAATGGAAGCCCTCCATAAAGAAGCCTTACCCAATGTAAATAAAGCTCCCAGTTAGCATTTTTATAAAATGAACAGACAGGCAAGGGGGAACAAAGAATGAGAGAGCAAAAATAAACAGTGGCCAAAAAGAGTGTGCTTTCAGACTTTTGTAGCAAATATTCTCATATAAGCCAAACTCTGTCCCATCTCATTTACTTACTAGTATTTATTATTTACACATGCTTTTATCTTTGCTTAGAACACATGCCATTGTTATTCTCTGGTGACTCCTCACTCTTCAGAATTTTCTAAAAAGTCATCTCAACAGACTTTTCCACTACTTTACGTAGTTTGTGTTTGTCTCTATGCCTCGATTCATATCACACACTGAAATTGTGTACTTATTTGTGGTTTACTTATTAATAATCAGGTTTCTCTTGAGTGAAAGTAAAAAGGTGAAATTTTTATCTGTATTATTCACATTGTATAATCCCAACTTACACATAGTAAGCACTCAATGTTTGTTGAATGTCTCAATGAATGAATAAATGCAGTTTTAAGGTATTTCTTGGAGGAGATAACTATTTCTACAGCCTCAAAATTATTTTTAAATAATTTCCCTACTACTTTTTCCAGGCTACATTGCAGCCATATAAATATTATATGTCTCATAGCCTTTGCTTTCTCAATAGCCTTTACAATTAATAAAATGAAAAAAATTAATGTTTATTTTTCAAGGGAACTTTTGACAACTTATTGTTCCAAGTATGTCTTTCAGGCTCTCCAAACCTACATGGAGACTTAAATCAATAACTCCAAAGAAATGGGCTGGTAGGCAGTATCCCCTAAATACTTCATTTCATATGCCATTTCAAAAACTATAATTCATCTTCTTCCATCTTAATTGTACTTTTAAGTATGTGTATTTTGCTAATTTACCACATGATATGTGTAAACTAACCATAAGACAGGATCAAAGATATGAGACACATGTAAACAAAATATCAATGTAAAGCAAGAAAACAGAAGAAATGATTAAACATTCTGAGTGCTGAACCTAATATATAGTAATTTCCTAATGTTGATTCCCCGATATTAGTTTTCTAACTGAAACCACTTTGTTTTTTGTATAACAGGCAAACATATTATAATTGTCACATAGAGAAAACCTGAAATGAGAAAAACTGCAGAAAGAGCAGATTTCAGGCTGGGAGCCATAGCTCACGCCTATAATCCCAGCACCTTGGAAGGCCAAGGCGGGCGGATCATGAGGTCAAGAGATGGAGACCATCCTGGCCAACACGGTGAAACCCCGTCTCTACTAAAAATACAAAAGTTAGCTGGGCGTGGTGGCACGTGCCTGTAGTCCCAGTTACTAGGGAGGCTGAGGCAGGAGAATTGCTTGAACCCAGGAGGTGGAGGTTGCAGTGAGCCAAGATTGCGCCACTGCACTCCAGCCTGGCACCTGGCAACAGATCAAGACTCTGTCTTCAAGAAAAAAAAAAAAAAGAAAGAGCAGATTTGGGGGAAAAATTGGGAATTTGGTTTTGGACATATTAAGGTTGAGATGCATGGAGATGTCAATTAAACAAATGGATATACAAATAGAGAATTTAGGGGAGGTGTCAGGGCTAGAGATGTATATTTGGATATAGATAATTCTTAAAGCTGCATATACTTAACTATAGATGGTACTTAAAACCATGAAAATGAATGAGATTACTAAAACTGAATGAAAGTTGAGAAGAGATTTTGAGAGAGGTGGGTAAAATACTCAAACATTGTTTTTACTTAGTCTAGAAAGACTTTTTAGAATTATGTCTATCAACATTGCTTCTATCAACATTGCTTTAACATTGGCCTATTATTAAGGTGTAGAGAATTTATGAAATGAGAAAGAATAATATTTGTAAAGATGCAAGTTTTTTATAAATTTATAGTGGGGTAGGGTAGGAAAGATAGCTAATTTAGTAGATATCATCCCAAAATAATCCAGCATGAAATTTTAACCAAAAAGAGGAAGAACTTCTAATAAACACATTTCTAAATGGGGTTTTCATTCTCTTTAGTCCCCAAATCTCCTCTCTTTCTCCTTTACTGTTCTACCTCACTCATCAAAAACTCCCCATCTCCCAACATCAGAACTCAACGATTTTTGCCTGGCATCCAATTCTTGGGGATAAAAGAAAAACGAAAGTGAAATGTTAATTCAAATGGCTCTTAAAAGCCTTTCTGAACTAGAGAGAAAAGAGACCACCCATTTTTCACTGCTTTGCATACATTAACACTTAATCACATACACACATACAATCTATTCTCCACTCCCTGCGACGGACATTTTTTGAATCTGATCATGTCACTTTTCTGCTTAAATTTCTCCAATGTTATCCATTGTATAAAGTAATTAAAAGCTAAATTTTTTCTTTTATTAGTTTTATTGTTTGTTTTAACATAAAATAAATGCTGTATAATTTATTCTATAACTTCGCTTGTTTTACTTTATATTATATCATGTACTGGCCTCTGCAACCTCTCTAACATTATTGTATATCATCCTCCCCTTTGTTAACTACATTTCACTTCTTTTCCTCAATCCCACTAAGTTCATTCTTTAACTTACTTAATACTGATACCTAGAAGATAACAGAATCATGACATATTATCAATTCAAGATATATGGGCTGAATGAATGAATCAATGAATGAATTTCTGCTATCCAATCATATCTCCTATAATTTCTTACCCACTCTTTCCACTCTAAAAATACTGATCTTTTAGTTCTCCAAATGAGGCCATTTTCTTTCTCACCTTTTCCATATAATTATACATGAACTGCCTCCTTCTTCAGCAGGCATCCATCATTTATCTAAATCCTTATTCAACTGTCAGTTCCCTGACAAAACATCACACCCTAATGAAGTTATGATTGTATGCTTCTCCATGCAAAATTAGGTGCTGCTTCTATGATTCCACCATATTTTTTCTTCTCAAAACCTAGTATGTGACTAACATATAGTTAATAATAGCTCCAAATTATTAATATGACTCCTTACCAGGTGCTTAGCACTGAACCAAAAAATTCACATACAATGTCATAACATTATAACCATTCAACAAACTCAAAGAGCTTTGGTGTTCAGCCCCAAATACCAACAAACAGATGGCAAGAACAGGATTCAAGGTGTGCGTGACTCCAAATTCCACTTTTCTCGACTATACAGCGTATCTATTGAATAAATACTTCAATAATTAATATAGTCAGAGTGACTACTTGATTTTGCATAAAGTTATGTTCATTTTTGTGTACCTTTTATATAAAGTAATACAAGAAATAACACCTAATCAAGTAAAAGTACCTTACATATTTCTCCAAAAATGACATACAAATAGACAGTGAGTAAATTTTAAAATGCTCAATATAACTAGCTATCAATGAGCTCAAAGTCAAAATCACAATTACATATGTTATACCAACTAGAAAAACTATAACAAGACAGACAATAAAATATGTTGGCCATGACATAGAGAAATTGCTGGTGGTAATATAAAATAGTATAGCCACTTTGGAAAATAGCCTGGCAGTTTCTCAAATGTTAACATGGGGTTACCATGTGGGCCAGCAATTCTACTCTTAGGTATACACTCAAGAGAACTGAAAACACACATTCACACAAACACTCACACATGAATGTCCTCTGAAGCATTTTTCACAGTAGCCAAAAAGGAGAAACAACCCAGTCCATCAACTAATAAATAAACAAATAAAATGTATATCCACATAACATAATATTATTTGACCATAAAAAGTAATGAAGTACTGATACATGCTACAACATGGATGAACTTTGAAAACATAAAATGAAAAGAAGCCAGTTGGGAGACTTGCCAAGATGGCCGAATAGGAACAGCTCTGGTCTGCAGCTCCGAGCGAGATCAATGCAGAATGCAGGTAATAATCTGCATCTCTAACTGAGGTAACTGGCTTATCACATTGGGACTGGTTAGACAGTGGGTGCAGCCCATGGAGAACGAGCTGAAGCAGGGTGGGGCAATGCCTTACCGGGAAGCACAAGGGGTCAAGGAGCTCCTTAGCCTAGCCAAAGGAAGCCCAAAGTGACTGTGCCATGAGGAATGGTGCACCCCAGCCCAGATACTAGCTTTCCCACAGTCTTTGCAACCCACAGACCAGGAGATTCCCTCTGCTACCTACACCACCAGGGCCCTGGGTTTCAAGCACAAAACTGGGCGGCCATTTGGGCAGACACTGAGTAAGCTGTAGGAGTTTTTCTTCATGCCCAGCAGCGCCTGGAACACCAGCAAGAAAGAACCATTCACTCCCCTAGAAAGGGGACTGACACCAGAGAGCTGAGTGGTCTACCTCAGCAGATCCCACCCTCACAGAGCCCAGCAAGCCAAGATCCACTGGCTTGAAATTCTGACCGCCAGCACAGCAGTCTGAAGTAGACCTGGGACAGTCAAGCTTGGTGGGGAGAGGGGCATCTGCCACTAATGACACTTGAGTAGGTAGTTTTCCCCTGACAATGTAAACAAAGCCTCAGGGAAGTTCCAACTGGGCGGAACCCTCCTCAGCTCAGCAAAGCCACTGTAGCCAGACTGCCTCTGGATTCCACCTCTCTGGGCACAGCATCTCTTAAAAACCAGCAGCAGCCCCAGTCAGGGGCTTATACGTAAAACTCCCATCTGCCTGGGACAGAGCACCTGGTGGAAGGGGTGGCTGTGAGCACAGCCTAAGCATACTTAAACATCCCTGCCTGCAGTCTCTGTACAGCAGATCTCCAAGCGCAGTGTTCCAGCTCTACTAAGGGTCAGACTGCCTCCTCAAGTGGGTCCCTGACCCCTCTGTCTCCTGACTGGGAGACACCTCCCAGCAGGGGCTGACAGACACTTCATATAGAAGAGCTCTGGATGGCATCTGATGGATGCCCCTCTGGGATAAAGCTTCCAGAGGAAGGAACAGGCAGCAATCTTTGATGTTTTGCAGTCTCCGCTGGTGACACCCAGGCAAACAGGGTCTGGAGTGGACCTCCAGAAAACTCTAGCAAACCTGCAGTAGAGGGGCCTGTTAGAAGGAAAACTAACAGAAAGGAATAGCATCAACATCAACAAAAAAGGACACCCTTGTAAAACCTCCATCCAAAGGTCACCAACAGCAAAGACCAAAGGTAGATAAATCCCTGAAGATGAGGAGAAACCCAGCGCAAAAAGGCTGAAAATTCCAAAAACCAGAACGCCTCTTCCTCCAAAGGATCACAACTCCTCACCAGCAAGGGAACAAAACTGGACGGAGAACGAGTTTGACGAACTGACAGAAGCAGGTTTCAGAAGGTGGGTAATAACAAACTTCTTCGAGCTAAAAAAGCATCTTCTAACCCAATGCAAGGAAGCTAAGAACCCTGAAAAAAGTTTAGATGAATTGCTAACTAGAATAACCAGCTTTGAGAAGAACATAAATGACCTGATAGAGCTGAAAAACACAGCACAAGAACTTCATGAAGCATACACAAGTATCAATAGCTGAATCGATCAACCAGAAGAAAGGATATCAGAGACTGAAGATCAACTTAATGAAATAAAGCAAGAAGACAAGATTAGAGAAAAAAGAATGAAAAGGAACAAACAAAGCCTCCAAGAAATATGGGACTAAATGAAAAGACCAAACTTATGTTTGACTGGTGTACCTGAAAGTCACGAGGAGAATGGAACCAAGTTGGAAAACACTCTTCAGGATAATATCCAAGAGAACATCCCCAACCTAGCAAGACAGGCCAACATTCAATTTCAGGAAATACAGAAAACACCACAAAGATATTCCTCCAGAAGAGCAACCCAAAGACACATAATGATGAGATTCACCAAGGCTGAAATGAAGGAAAAAATGTTAAGGGCAGTCAGAGAGAAAGGTCGGGTCACCCACAAAGGGAAGGCCATCAGACTAATAGCAGATTTCTCTGCAGGAACCCTACACACCAGAAGAGAGTGGGGGCCAATATTCAACATTCTTAAATAAAAGAATTTTCAAACCAGACTTTCATATCTAGCCAAATTAAGCTTCATAAGTGAAAGAGAAAATTCTTTACAGACAAGCAAATGCTGAGAGACTTTGTCACCACCAGTCCTGCCTTATAAGAGCTCCTGTAGGAAACACTAAAAATGGAAAGGAACAACCAGTACCAGCCACTAGAAAAACATACCAAATTGTAAAGACCATTGACACTATGAAGAAACTGCATCAACTAATGGGCAAAATAACCATCTAGCCTCATAATGAAAGAATCAAATTCACACATAATAATATTAACGGTAAATGTAAATGGGCTAAATACCCCAATTAAAACACACAGACTGGCAAACTGGATAAAGAGTCAAGACCCATTGGTGTGCTATATTCAGGAGACCTATCTCATGTGCAAAGACATACATGGGCTCAAATAAAGAGATGGAGGAATATTTGCCAAGCAAATGAAAAGGAAAAAGCAGGAGTTGCAATCCTAGTCTCTGATAAAACAGACTTTAAACCAACAAAGATCAAAACAGACAAAGAAGGGCATTACATAGTAGTAAAGGGACCAATGCAACAAGAAAAGCTAACTATCTTAAATATATATGCACCCAATACAGGAGCACCCAGATTTATAAAGCAAGTTCTTAGAGATGTATAAGAGACTTAGACTCCCACACAATAATAGTGGGAGATTTTAACACCCACTGTCAATATTAGACAGATAAACAAGACAGAAAATTAACAAGGGTATTCAGGACTTGAACTCAACTCTGGACCAAGTGGAGTTCTAATAGACATCAACAGAACTCTCCACCTAAATCAACAGAATATACATTTTTCTCAGCACCACATTGCACTTATTCTAAAATTGACCACATAATTGGAAGTAAAACATTCCTCAGCAAATGCAAAAGAACAGAAATCATAACAGTCTCTCAGACCACAATGCAATCAAATTGGAACTCAGGATTGAGAAACTCACTCAAAACCACACAACTACATGGAAACTGAACAACCTGCTCCTGAATGACTACTGGGTAAATAACAAAATGAAGGCAGAAATAAATAAGTTCTTTGAAACTAATGAGAACAAAGACACAACGTACCAGAATATTTGGGCCACAGCTAAAGCAGTGTTTCGAGGGAAGTTTATAGCACAAAATGCCCACAAGAGAAAGCAGGAAAGATCTAAAATCAACGTCCTAACATCACCATTAAAAGAACTAGAGAAGCAAGAGCAAACAAATTCAAAAGCAAGCAGAAGACAAGAAATAACTAAGATCAAAGCAGAACTGAAGGAGAAAGAGACATGAAAAACCTTTCGAAAACAATCAATGAATCCAGGAGCTGGCTTTTTGAAAAGATCAACAAAACAGAAAGACTGCTAGCCAGACAAATAAAGAAGAAAAGAGAGAAGAATCAAATAGACACAACAAAAAATAATAAAGGGGATATCACCACCAATCCCACAGAAATACAAACTACCATCAGAGAATACTATAAATACCTCTATGCAAATAAACTAGAAAATCTAGAAGAAATGGATAAATTCCAGGACACATAGACCCTCACGAATCTAAACAGGAAGATGTCGAATCGCTGAATAGACCAATAACAAGTTCTGAAATTCAGGCAGTAATTAATAGCCTACCAACCAAGAAAAGCTCAGGATAAGACGGATTCACAGCTGAATTCCACCAGAGGTACAAAGAGGAGCTGGTATCATTCCTTCTGAAACCATTCCAAACAATCAGAAAAAGGGACACCTCCCTAGTTCATTTTATGAGGTGAGCATCATCCTGATACTAAAACCTTGCAGAGACCCCCCCCCCAAAAAAAAAAAGGAAAATTTCAGACCAATATCCCAAATGAACATCAATGCGAAAATCCTCAATAAAATACTGACAAAACGAATCCAGCAGCACATCAAAAAGCTAATCCAATATGATCAAGTCGGCTTCATCCCTAGAATGCAAGGCTGGTTCAACATATGCAAATCAATAAATGTAATCCATCACATAAACAGAACCAATAACAAAAACCATGTGAATCTCTCAGTAGATGCAGAAAAGGCCTTCAATAAAATTTAACACCCCTTTATGCTAAAAACTCTCAATAAACTAGCTACTGATGGAAAATCTCTCAAAATAATAACAGCTATTTATGACAAACCCACAGCCAATATCATACTGAATGGACAAAAGCTGGAAGCATTCTCTTTGAAAACTGGCACAAGATAAGGATATCCTCTCTCATCATTCCTATTCAACATACTATTGGAAGTTATGTCCAGGGCAATCAGGCAAGAGAAAGAAATAAAGAGTATTCAAATAGGAAGAGAGAAGTCAAATTGTCTCTGTTTGCAGATGACATGATTGTATATTTAGAGAACCCCATCACTTCAGCTCCAAATCTCCTTAAGCTGATAAGCAAATTCAGCAAAGTCTCAGGACACAAAATCAATGTGTAAAAATCACAAGCACTCCTATATGCCAATAATAGACAAAGAGAGAGCCAAATCATGAGTGAACTCCCATTCACAGTTGCTACAAAGAGAGTAAAACACCTAGGAATACAACTTACAAGGGATGTGAAGGACCTCTTCAAGGAGAACTACAAAC